>CM068743.1:78948593-79149957 GCA_035084275.1 Hydrolagus colliei | reverse complement strand
TGGGGGGGGGGGGGAGGAGAGCTGGGCTGAGAGCGGGAGCCTGGCCTGAGGGGAGGGGACACCGCGGGACTCCGGCTGGTTGCAGCTCAGCCTCTGGCTGCCTGTGTGTGAGGGGGAGACAGGCAGGGAGAGTGTGTGTGTGAGGGGGAGACAGGCAGGGAGAGTGTGTTGTGAGGGGGAGACAGGCAGGGGGAGTGTGTGTGAGGGGGAGACAGGCAGGGAGTGTGTGTGTGAGGGGGAGACAGGCAGGGGGAGTGTGTGTGAGGGAGAGACAGGCAGGGAGTGTGTGTGTGAGGGGGAGACAGGCAGGGGTGGTGTGTGTGAGGGAGAGACAGGCAGGGAGTGTGTGTGAGGGGAGACAGGCAGGGGAGTGTGTGTGTGAGGGGGGAGGACAGGCAGGGGAGTGTGTGTGAGGGGGAGACAGGCAGGGAGTGTGTTGTGTGAGGGAGAGACAGGCAGGGAGTGTGTGGTGTGAGGGAGAGACAGGCAGGGGGTGTGTGTGTGAGGGGGAGACAGGCAGGGGAGTGTGTGTGTGAGGGGGAGACAGGCAGGGGGAGTGTGTGTGAGGGAGAGACAGGCAGGGAGTGTGTGTGAGGGGGAGACAGGCAGGGAGTGTGTGTGTGAGGGGAGACAGGCAGGGGGAGTGTGTGTGAGGGGGAGACAGGCAGGGAGTGTGTGTGTGAGGAGAGACAGGCAGGGAGTGTGTGTGTGAGGGAGAGACAGCGGGGGTGTGTGTGTGAGGGGGAGACAGGCAGGGGTGTGTGTGTGAGGGGGAGACAGCAGGGTGTGTGTGTGTGAGGGGGAGAAGGCAGGGGAGGTGTGTGTGAGGGGGAGACAGCAGGGTGTGTGTGTGTGAGGGGGAGACAGGCAGGGAGTGTGTAGGGGGAGACAGGCAGGGGGTGTGTGTGTGAGGGGGAGACAGGCAGGAGTGTGTGTGAGGGAGAGACAGGCAGGGAGTGTGTGTGTGTGAGGGGGAGACAGGCAGGGGAGAGTGTGTGTGAGGGGAGACAGCAGGGAGAGTGTGAGGGGGAGACAGGCAGGGAGAGTGTGTGTGACGGGGGAGACAGAGAGAGAGTGTAAGTGGGGAGAGACAGAGAGAGTGTGAGAGGGAGGGAGGGAGAGACAGAGAGTGTGTGTGTGAGAATGAGAGAGTGTGAGAGACAGTGTGATTAAGGTAGTATCTGTGTTTGTGAGACAGCGTGTGCGAGAGTGTGTGAGTGAGTCTGGTGTGTGTGACAGTGTGTGTGGAGTCTGTTTGTGAGAGTGTGTGAGAGTGTGTGTGTTCTGTATTAGAGTAGTGAGAGAGAGTGTGTGTGTGTGTTGTGATCAGCTTCTCCATTGGAAACAAACCAGTTCTGTTGCCACGTTTAATGCAGTAACTACACTTCCAGGTGGGTTTTTCTTTGCTACATTTGTTTGTGTGTGTTTTATATATATAGTATGGTGGTATATAATAATAATCCTTGCATTTGATATAGCGCTTTTCATGTCTTCTAGATGTCTCTCTCTCTCTCTATATATATATATATATAGTATGTAGGTGTGCAGGTTGGCTGTGGCCCCAGTGTTAGGCTCAGTCACAGGATCAGGGCAGCCATACACCCCACTCTCAGCTCTCGCTGCTGGTATCTCTGTTCCTGGTAATAACTCACCCCAAACTTTACACCTTCTCTTTCCGGAAAGGAGCAAGGCGGTGAAAAAGTTTATAAATCAACCTCCCATCCCCCCCCCCACCTACTCACACACACTCACTCGGCTGGTTTGTGAGGTTGATAGTAACTGGGTGTCCAATTGAGGTCAGCAAAAACTGATTTGGGTGTTTCTGCAGGATCTGGTGATCATCCTTGTGACTGATCCTTGTGTTTGATATATTTATTCAACCTATGAGGATAGTTTATTCAATCTTATGAGGATAGGTTGAATAAACTAGGGCTGTATTCTCTAGAGTACAGAAGAATTAGGGGGGATCTTATAGAAACATATAAAATTCTTAAAGGGCTGGATAAAGTAGACACTGAGGGACTGTTTCCCCTAGTAGGAGAATCTATAACCAGGGGTCAGTCTTAAAATTAAGGATCAGCTTTTAGAACAGAGTTGAGGAAACATTTCTTCACTCAGAGGGTAGTGAATTTATGAATTCACTACCCAGAAGGCTGTGGATGCACAGTCCCTGAACATTTTCAAGGCTGAGACTGATAGATTTTTTTTTAAATAGAAGGATTAGGGGATGTGGGGATAGGGCAGGTAATTAGAGTTAGGTGAGAAGATCACCCATGATCTTATTGAATGGCAGGCTCGAAGGGCCGAATGGCCTACTCCTGCTCCTAATTCCTATGGTCTTATGTCGTCTCAATACAATGTATATTACTGTATTGTATATCACAGGAGGTAAAATTATGTGGTTGTATTTGTTGGGAGAAATTGTACATTAAGCTGAGACTGTGCCCCATCTGTATGGTACCGTTAAGGAATGAGAGAAAAAATCCCCCCCCCCCCCCCCCCCCCCCCCCCCCCCCCCCCCCCACCCAAAAAAATAGCAATCTCATTACATCAGCAATAATCGAAGATTGAGGATAAATAAATATAGTGAAAAGCTAGCCACACACCTGATCACTGGGTGTGAGTAAATAAGATGAACTGGCTTCAGTTCACACTCAATTGGCAGCTGCTTTTTTTGTGTTAATTACATCCAGTTCTCCCATATTTAGTCCCTCTTGCTGTGACTTTAACCAGTGCTGAAAGTGATTTGCATCTATTTTATACAGTTCTGTAAATGGAGAACACAGCAATCGAAACAAATCGGGCCATAATGTCTTGTATCAAACAGCTTTTTTTTAAATAATGTAATCCTCCTGATGGTTCATTGAGTAATTGCACACCAGCCGAATGGAACAAGCAGTTCCAGGTTGATCCCGGCATTTGCTGACTTACTTAGTTTATTCTTTTAATACTCTTGGGTGGGTGGGGGAGGGAGGCCAAATATTAGCACATGGGAATTAGCTAAGGATCTTGCTTCTGTACCCAATGTGTTTAGCTGTGTCAAGTCCTGTGGGTTAAACGGTTTATTGCTGTCAAGATTTGTACTTTAAGAATTGTTATTTGGATGAGATACTGGGGGAGTGGGGTGCTATATCTATAGCTCACAATTTAAAAAAATACAATTTGGAGAGAAATCCTTTGGGCCTTGGAGTCTGCGTTGGCTCCCAGAGCTAGCAGTACTTGGAGTTCTGTAGCTCAGTGCTAGAGCACTCACCTGTGTTTGAATCCGGGCAGGTCAGGACAAAACCTTGGGCAAGTTTCCTTACTACACACGCCTAATAATAATCCCTCCAAAAAAACCACAATAATAAAATTGGTAATTTCAATCCACGACTGTTTGTGGGACACTGCTGTGTACAATTGGCTGCCGCATTTCACAGACAAATACTGTATACAGTCAATTCACTTTACGGTGTATTCTGTGAAATGCTTTGAGACATCTAGAAAACACGAAAAGCGCTATATCAAATGCAAGGATTATTATTATTAATTTTAATCCCACTACACTGCCCTATCCCCATACTCCTTCAAACCTCTATCTTTCATATACTGTACCTCTTATCTTGAAACCCACAGTAGAGTCTCCTCTACCAGTTTGCTTGGCAGGGCATTCCATGTTTCAGCGTCTCTATCCCCATCAATTCATGCCGGCCTACGTAATTGCTAACTCGTTCCAATATTATTGCCCTGGAAAGTATACCCACCACTGGCATAAAGCTGACTAGGCTATATTTCCCTGGCTTAATTTTAGCATCCTTCTTCAACAGTGGTACCAACTCTTCAAGAAAGAATTGTGAATCCTAGTACTGTTCTGTAATACTTGATATGTCAAAATACCAAATTGTGCAAACTTGCTACTATTAACTGCTCAATATTTGGTTGTGTAACAAACACCTTGCATTCATATAGCACTTGTCACACAGGATTGTTTCTTGGAGTGCTGGGCCTATAGAGGTGGATGGAAGTGAGTCTTTTCAGTTTATACAGGTGGATCCCATTTAAAGCTGCCTAGATTGATGTTTTTTTCATTGTTACGTTGCTGATACATTGGGAACAAATATTAATTTATTGTTGCGACGTTCGCTATTATGTCGTTCGCCAGCGGGTAGAAAAGGGGCATGATGGCGCTAGGACCTGGGAGTGAGCCACGCCGGCAGCAAGAGAGTGAGAGCCAGCCGGCAGCGAGTCAGACCAACGGGCCGGCAGTGAGTGAGTGAGCCCGGCAGTGAGTGACTGACCCAGCAGTGAGTGAGTGAGCCCGGCAGTGGGTGAGTGAGCCTGGCAGTGAGTGACACAATGCAGTGAGTGACTGAGCCCGGCAGTGAGTGAGTGAGCCAGGCAGGCAGTCAGGGAGCGAGTATAATGTTTTCTTTTCAGAAAATTTTGACGAAACGTGTCCAAAAGAACCTAACTCCAGTTTTACATTAATTCTTATGGGAAAAATGTATTCGCTTAACGTTGTTTCGCTTAAAGTCACATTTTGCCAGAACCAAACTGCAACGTTAACCGGGGTCTACCAACATTTTTAAAATACTACAGCAGTTTGTACCTAAAACAATTTGTTTTCCACCGACCTAATGTCAAAATAATTCAGGGTAAATTTGGCCGCAATTAATTAACCTAGTCGTTGTATGACTCAATAAATGTGAGAAACTGTTCTGCATACTTTTAAGTAGATCGTCTGTATGAATACATTTTATATTGCACTGAACTTGACCTGTTCTGTTTCCCTCCTTGGAATGTACAGTTGTGAAAAGGCAAACCTGCCTAGTTTGCCCCAGCTTGGTACCTGGCAGAGAAAAGCTGGTGGCCCCAAGAGTGCCGATAGGAAGATGGCTGCTTCCTTTGTTCCTGTACCCTTACCTTTAGGAAATTCCTCCCCTGGGACAACTACAAGCAAAAATCGTAGGAGTTCTTCACTCCAGTCATTGGGTAGTGCGTCCACAAGTTCAAATTCTTCAAGAGGTTATTTGGACGAGTTGCATTCTGCTGGTGGCGTCAGAAAGACTGTTACTTCTGACCGTTTAGCTTCTCCTTCATCTGCAACTAACAGTCCTTTAGTAAGGACCAAGCTCAACGGTGCAAACTCATCCATCGAATACTCTCCCAGACCCACAGAGTCAGAGAATGATACTGATTTGGTGAACTGGGAAGATAGACCCGCTACACCCACACTATTGGGATACGAGGTTATGGAAGAAAGGGCTAAATTTACGGTAAGCTTTTAAGTGTTTTTTGCATGCTCTTAGTGATAATTATTTATCTGGATTGTACTTCAAGGCACTTTATCACATCTAGTTTTAGATGAATGTATTATTTTGTGCCCTTTTTGCTGCTGCTTTTATTGAAAGTAATTTCAGCAACATTTTATACAAAATTTAGTAGGTGAACCTACTGGGTATGTTAGATCTTATACATTAGTTCTCTTTTCTCTCTTCACCCCTTCAACCACCATTTTGGCCTGGTTTGGAATTAGCAGAAGTAATAGTTACTGAAAATATTCTGCACTTCCATTTTATTAACAGAATCTGTTTTCATCTTTTTTTCTGGTCAGCCAGGTGTCTGACACATGCAGAATAATATTATTTTAATAAAACCCTTATATTGGAGAGAGGATGACTCGGAAGGTTTTCAGGGGATTTACTGTAGAGGAATGCCTACTGTTTTTGTAGGCACACGCAGTCAATTCACATACTGCAATGTACTCTGAACAATCATGAACTGAATGACCAATTTTTTGTGAGGGATTAGCTGGCCAGGCCAGAGGGAAACGCTCACTAGGCTTATTTAGTAGATTGTTGGCAATGTATTTCCTGTGACAGATGTGCACTGCATGTTGTAGCACTATATCCCACTGTGCGTTGAGTTCCAAATGTTTTCTCTAAGCACAACCTAAGGAGAGATCTGTAACCGTATTCCTATTTCAGTTCTAAAGTTGGCAAAGCTTGAACTTTTTCATATGCTGCCAAAATACTTGAAATCTTAGTAACAAAGGAAAAATTGTTTGACATGTACTGATTAAGCTGTACAAGTTGTAGCTTTCATTGTCTACAGTGAACTTGCTTTAGGATGCTAATTAAAGTGGGGTTTGACTTGTCGCCAAACAAGCAGTGCAAATGTTAGACCAGCTCTAAAATTAATCTTTGCAATTCATCTGAATAAAAAGCTACTCCCCCCCCCCGCTCGGGTCCCGACCAGACTGTTCAGCGCTTTCGGACGTCCTCCCGAGGTGAAAGGTGCTATATAAGTGCAAGTTGTTGTTGTTGTTGTCCTCTCTGGGTTTGGTTGCTGATTTTGCATTATTTGATTATACCAAAATTTGCAGGTTAATTTGATGTGGATTTTGGACTGCTGATTGCTACCTTTTTAATTTAGATAGGATTGGCAAAGAAGCCACCCAGGCACAATTTCTTGAGAAGGTAGAAGAAAAGTTAGGACTTAATAATAATAATAATGCTTGTTTATACCACTTTGTCAATTTCTCAACGCACTTCATAGGATACCGTAAAGTGTACAGCAATTGTATTTTGTGTAATATTGGGTGAGTGGCATTTTCCAAGGCTTAAGTTTTTGTTGTTATATGATGAATATTTTGTTTCTCTTCTCCCTGAATGTGACCAAATTTAAATGCATTATAAATGATTTTCATGAGCCAGTGCTCATTCTCCAATACCCCATCAAGCAGCCATTGCTCATGTGTGGTTCACAGGTTGTTCAGAAGCCAAACCTTTCCCCACATAATGTCTGCACATCCTTGATGGTAATTAGGAATGTGAGCTCTGGCCAGTGTTTTTCTCTTCTCTAACCCGGAATGTTTAAGCCACTGTTAACATACCAAACCGGGCTCTTATAAAGCTAACTCATCCCAGACTGCGATTCAAACTTATGGGTTTTTCAAGTCAGTCTGTATGGCTTGGTAACTCGCTATTTAAACGTACTGTGTCTGAAGATTTTACACCAACCAAGAATTGAGGGAACTTATATAACCCTCTAAAGGGCTTAAAATCCTGCTTTGCAGATGTCAGAAAGGAGTTGTTTCTGAGCTGCTTGTGAGAGGAGCATGTAAAAAATTTTTTTGCACATCTTACCTGATTTGGGGAAAATATAGCTCATCTGAAGCCATTTAGAAGTTGCACCAAACTCTGCAATGTGTGTTACGACTGACTTTTATTACATTAGTCCTCACACCCATTTGTGGAATGAATGCAATTTTTAATAATATATTATTAAATGAATAAATAAATATTGCACTGTTAGTTCATCTTGTTGTTAATGCATGTGTCGGTTTCGTATTCAACGCCAGTATGTATGTGTGAGGAAGTGTGGTTTATCTTTATCTGGAAACAATTTTAGTAGGTGTTAAATGTTGCACATCTGTCATAAGCAATATAACTGTTTGACTATGAGTAATAATTCTGTGGACTTAAATGCTCAAATGAGGGTTACAAGGTGGTTAAGTGTTCCATATTAATCAAATGCTAGAGTAAATCAGTCTTGGTGGCCCACTCTAATCTTTTCACACATCTGAGAGTTTCATAATGTAAATGAGTGATGCATTGAGATATTCATTGCCCCATGGATCCTGCTTGTCCAAGTATCTTAAAAGATTATTGCCTTCATATTCTGCATTTGTCTGTATCCTGGAATCTGTAAGTGTGTTACATACAGAATATGTTGAGACATTATGTGCTTAGGTGTCATTTTAAGAGCTTTGCAATAACAATCCAAATACCGAATCGCTTAACTTGATGTGTTTATCCAATGGATTATGTCGATTTGAAAAGTAATAAAGTAATAATTATTCTTGTATACAATATAACACCTTATCCTGCAATCAGAACGTCTCAGAGAGCTTCACAGGATTTACTGTAAGCTTTTTTTTAATAATAATGATAAGCTTTGCATTTGATACCGCGCTTTTCACATCTTCTAGATGTCTCAAATCCCTTCACAGAATATACTGTAAAATGAACCAACTGTATATATTTGTGGGCGAAACACGGCAGCCAATTGCGCACAGCAGTGTCCCACAAACGGTCGTGGATTGAAATGACCAATTGTTTTTTTGAGGGATTATTATCAGGCACATGGAGTAAGGAAATTTGTCGACAAATTCAGTATCCAGTGTGCACACAACAATGTTACACAAACAGCCATGAATGTGAATGCTCAATTTTATCTAAGAGATTGTTGGCCAGGACACCGAGAGCAACTCCCTTCCTTCTCTTTTCCAGTAGTGCTATGAGATCTTTTATTTGAAGGATGGCATTTCCGACAACGTAGCACTAGGTTACTAGAGTGTGGAGAGTTTTCCCTTTTGGAACAAGACAGTAAGAGTGCATACTCAGAAGGAAATATGAGTTGATTTAATCTGAAACTATTGTATTCTAAATTATACTCCTTGGAAAGTTCAGTACAATGGAATAATCATTGTGAGGAAGTAAGTGAACTCTTTGACATCTTTGTCAACCTGGATGGAGTGTCAACACTGGATCTTTTTCCGATGGGAGTTGTGGTTACATAGAAACCGATGACCAATTGGAATAGCTCCAAGTGATTTTGTACCCATTAGCTTTTGCGATTGGCTTCCTTGAGAGCTGACAATCCAGCTGCTCAACCCATTAGAGATTTTACGAAACTGCTCAGAAGCTGCAGAAATGATCAACACAATCCCAGTGTGATTTGCCATGTACGTAGTAGGGATAGTGTCAGAACTTTCTTCTGATGCATAAAAAAGTACAGTAACATTATTTTAATCTTTTTTAAAAAGCAGTTATTTAAAAATAACTGCATTTGGAAAGCAAAATATAAGAAACTGCTTAATTGGAGCAAATATCATTGACATTTCAACAATATTGCAATACAACCTACATTTGCATTTACATTTGTCTTTCATCGCTGAGGATGTCGTGAAAGTGCTTGACAATGCTGGCTCGGCACAGGGAGCGGAAAAACGACTGAAAATACAGTCAAATGCAAGGATTATTATATTGTAAATTAGCTTTGTCTTGGGGTGACCTTGAATGAAGGAAGGGAGCAAGTCAGACAGATTTTCAGAGAACACGAGCTGGAGAATAACTTGCACAAATTATCAGAAAGTTTAAAAAGAATGCAAACTCAACAACAACAATAACAACAACAACTTTGATTTATATAGGGCCGTCCACGCTGGACAGCGTCTCAGAGCGCTTTACAATAGCAGATCCCGGGACCGAGCCAGGTCCAGAGGTAGAAAGATGAACAACGGCACAGTTGAAGAGAAAGGTCTTCAGCTGGGACCTGAAACTGAGAAAAGAGGGTGCAAGGCGAAAGTAGTGAGGAAGGGAATTCCAGAGCCTCGGGGCATAGTGGCTGAAGGCCCGGCCGCCGAGGGTGGAGTGGAGGATTGTGTTTTATCCACTGGATACTAAACACAATATAGAATCCTGGTTTCAGAGGGAATACCACTTTGTACAGCTTTTTATTTTGCACCTTTAAGGGAAATTTACTAAATGTATAGAAGTGTGACATGTCAACTCTCAAGTGAGATAATTACCTTCTGATCTAGCTTCTCTTCCTCCTTTGTAACCCCCATTTTCCCTACGCCTTTAGAAGAAATTGTAATGGTGTAACATACAATGATTGAGTCATCTTTTGGGCGAGTCTAGAACTAGAACAAGAGTCTAGAACACGTCAACAAGACAGAGGCCCTCCTGATTGGCTCACGTCAACGCCTCCGCACCTCAGGCACTGACAACATTAGCGTTCAAAGCTGCTCTCTCCACCTCTCGAAGCCAATCAGGAATCTGGGCATCTTATTCGACCCCGAACTATCCTTCCTTCCCCACATCTGCTCCATGACCGGCACAGCCTTCCATCAGCTCCACAATATTGCCAGACTCCGCCACTACCTCACCCCCCACGCCGCCAAAACTCTCATCCATGCCTTTATCACTTCCAGACTCAACTACGGGAACTCTTTCCTCGTCGGCCTCCCCAGTTCCTCCTTCACAGGCTGCAGATCATTCAGAATTCTGCAGCTCGTATACTCTCCCATACCAGGCTTCGCGACCACATCACTCCCATCCTCGCCCGTCTCCACTGGCTCCCCGTCACCCAGAGGATTGAATTCAAGATCCTTGTCCTCACTTTCAAGGCCTTTCATGGCCTTGCCCTCGCCTATCTCTCTGACCTACTGTCTCCCTATCAGCCCGCCTGTCCCCTCCATTCAGCAGACTCAGGTCTGCTCCGCATCCACCGCCCTAACCGCCCTAATCTGCTCCCACACTGTGGAACTCCATCCCGCAGCCCCACTGCCTTGCTTCCTCCCTTTCCTCCTTCAAGGCCGGTCTAAAGACCTTTCTCTGACTGTGCCTTCAGCTGCCCCACTAACTCTTACCCCTCTCCCACTCTCCTTCCCCTTACCCCTACCCCGACCCTCCCCCACATCCCCCGCTCGGGGCCCAACCATACTGTTCAGCGCTTTGGGACGTCCTCCCGACATGAAAGGCGCTATATAAGTGCAATTTTGTTGTTGTTTGTAGAAGGCATAAATATAATTGAGCCAGTAACAAATCTAATGGGAAGTTTAGGAGGAACTTCTTCAAGCAGAGGGTAGTGAGACTGTGGTACTCAATGTCAGAGCTGTGGTTGAGGCATTGACGTATTTAAAGGAAACTTGAGGGAGTAGAAAATAGAGAGATATACGTGAAGGGACTAGGTAGGAGCTTTGGAGGCACGGGTGGAGTATAAATGGCTTTGTTTCCACCTGAATTAAAATTAAATTCAATTTTTTAAAATTTAAATACGTTTTACAAATGTAATTGGTGTACAGATGCATTGTTTCAGTCCATGTTAAGTTAAGTTTGTTCTGAAATCTGATATGGTTTGTGTTTAAAATCTAGGTTTACAAGATTCTTGTGAAGAATCACCTCGCGGAGAACTGGGTGGTATTCAGGAGATATACAGACTTCTCACGACTGAATGACAAGGTGCATAAACAGTTCTCTGTCTTCTGTTATAGTTCATGGATTGTAAACTTATCCAATTTTAAAGCAACATTGAAATAATAATTATCTTTACATTTGCTTTGATGCCTTTCATGTCAGGAGGATGTCTCAAAAGAGCTTCACAGGACATGCTGTAAAGTCAAATGTCTGTTTTGTTGCCTATTTGTACACAGTGATGTCCTATAAACAACAATGAAGTGAATGTCCAATTTTATTTGGGGGTTTGTTGCCCAGTACACCCAGGGAAACTACCTTGTTGTTGAATAGTGCAGTGGGATATTTAACATCCACCTGAACAGGCAGCTGGGGCCTCAGCTTAATGTTTCACGCATTCGTCACATCAAGATTTGACTACGGAAACTCCCTCCTTGTTGACCTTACCAGCTCTCTGTTCACAAGCTGCAGATCATCCAAAACTCTGCAGCTCATGTTCTCTCCCACACTAAGCTCTGCGACCACATCACTCCCACCCTCGCCCGTCTCCACTGACTCCCTATCCCCCAGAGGATCGAATTCAAGGTCCTCGTCCTCACCTTCAAGGCCATCCACAACCCTGCCCCTTCCTATCTCTCTGACCTGTTGACTCCCTACCAACCTGCCTGCCTCCTCCGTTCAGCGGGCTCCAATCTGCTCCATGTCTCCCGCCTGACCCGCCCTACCATCGGCTGCTAGGCTTTCAGCCTCTCTGCCCTACCTTTTGGAACTCCATCCCACAACCCCTTTGCCTTGCTCTCTCTGTTGCCTCCTTCAAGACATGATTCGAGACCCTCCATTTTGACCGTGCCTCTGTTCTGTTCCCCACCCCATGCTCGGTTCCTGATCCCCGACTGTTCAGCGCCTTGGGATGTCCTCCCAACGTGAAAGCTGCTTTCCATATTTTGTTATGTAATGATGCCTGCATTTGACAAAGCGCCTTACCACATTGAAACTCTTTTTCACTTTTATGTCGCTTGTGTTACATGTTGCTTCATGGATAAATTCATGCAAAACTTGTGCCTGGGAAAGGAGAGTAATTCTGACAAGGAAGGTAATTTTCTGCAAA
The DNA here is from genome assembly GCA_035084275.1 of Hydrolagus colliei. Classification (NCBI taxonomy): domain Eukaryota; kingdom Metazoa; phylum Chordata; class Chondrichthyes; order Chimaeriformes; family Chimaeridae; genus Hydrolagus; species Hydrolagus colliei. Next base: position 79,137,888 of record CM068743.1, on the reverse strand, counting down.
ATAACTAACAAAATGAATTATTTTCATCTTCTCTAAATTCCTACCAGCTAAAGGAGATGTTTCCTGGTTTCCGCCTGGCACTTCCACCCAAGCGTTGGTTCAAGGATAATTATGATCCTAATTTCTTAGAAGACCGACAACTAGGACTGCAGGCATTTTTGCAAAATCTAGTGGCACACAAAGATATCGCAAACAGGTATTGTGTTTTGGTCTCGTGGGCTATTGACTACTGAATGCGTACAATGCACAGAATGAATAACTATCCTATTAATCTCCTAATATTTGCTGTCATAAACAAAGCGTCAGGATGAGGTTGACGTTGATGCACTAATTCAGATTTTAAGGATAATTTAGTTGGACGCCATTTATAATTCAGTGGTTTGGTTGCATAGATTCAGATACTTGAGAAGCCTACATTAGCACAGGATTCTCACCTAGAAAATCCCTCTCTCTCCATCACTCCATTCCTTGCCGGCTTCACTGGCTCTATTGCAGATCAGATCGATTTAAGATTCTCACATTCGCTTACAAACCACGACACCCCCAAGCACCTCCCTACCACTCTGACCATATGTGAATAAAGGCAGTTTATATGTGTATGTTCTTTGCATTAGTTGCACTTGTATTTTGTCTTTAACATGGTTAGTTATTGAGATGAGAAACCTTCATAGTTCTTGTAATAGTGTAATAAGTTTACATTGACGTAGATACTTACATGTCGGGAGAATTTCTCGAATCACTTACCTACACATTTTCTCCCTTCCTGCCTATCAGTGTTTTTTGATTACAACTGGCACTAACTAATGCTCAGTGCAACAAGTTCCCATTAAAACACCACTGTTTTAATTGTTTCAAAATAATTGTCTTTGCTGAAGTAACCTTTTATCCTTTTCAGCATGGCAGTGAGAGAGTTTTTATGTCTAGATGAACCACCAGGTCCCTTTGATAGCCTGGAAGAGAGTCGGGTAAATTCAGTTTCTATTCTTTTATGACTACAGCATGTTATCCACATCTGCGGGTAATTCTTGTATTTGATATACTATATTGTTTTTCACATCGGGGAGGGAAGGAATGTCTCCAAGCACTTCACAAGATTTTATTGTGTAATGCAGTAATGGTGTATTTTGTAGATAAATGTGACAGCAAATTTGCCCACAGCAATGTCCCACAGACTGCCTGAAAGTAAATGATTAACTTGGTCAGAGGGGATGGCTTGCCAAAAATGCCAACCTCTTATTAAATAGCACTATGGGATCTTTAACATCCACCTCAACAGGCAGACGTCTCGCCCAAAACACAGTACCTCCAAAAATGCAGCATTTTCACTGGGACTGTATTGGACAGTCAGCTTGGGTTGAGTTTAAGGCCCCGTAGTGGGGTTTGAACCCACTACCTCTGACTCAGATGCAAGCATTTCTAGTTACAATAATAGTATTGTTTTTGTGGACAGATAAGCATTTGCAGAACAAAGGAGAAATGTTTGGAGTGGGCGAAATTTATACAGTGGCTGCTGATGCATTCTTTAAAATTCAGTCTATTTGTAATTCATGACCTTTTTAAAATGTGCAGTCAAACGTTAACTACCTGTTTTTGAGAGGGGAGCAGAGGAAAGGAAAGCAACGTGTTCTGAGACATTAATATTAATGTAGATTAACTTCCACCTACAGAATTTGAAATGTTTTGCAAAATTGCACAAAAGTAGTGTCACGTTATTGAAATATTTTCAACTCTTTATTGTCTCAATCACTCGTTTTGGAAATGTTGGCTTGCTGCCGAAAGCCTGACTTTGCAGCCAGTGTAAGCCCGAGGCTCATGGCATTTCATGTGCTTTGCCATTTTGGAACAATCGTCTCCATCTACTAATGCACAGATCTGTAGCCAAATTTCGTATGTCTCCAGTGAGTCTACTTGGTAGCAGTGGTGGTGGCAACTTGACCTGGTCTGGCTGACTAACAAATGTTCAGTGATCACCATTGTTTTGGGTTCCACATATAGTCACGGATTGTGTTAAAGACACAGCTTATCACACTTTTTTCCCCACTGCAGGCTTTCTGTGAAACATTGGAAGAAACTAATTATAGACTTCAAAAGGAACTGGTGGAAAAGCAAAAGGAAGTCGAAACTCTGAAGAAACTGCTGGAAGAAAAATGCCTTCATATAGAGGTTTTAGAAAGCAGAGCAAGGTATTCTGTCATGTCATTACAATCTTTTTCTCTCCCTTTTCACATTGTTTCAAACTTAAGATATATCAGCAAGCTTCAAACAGCTCCCCATCTCCAATTCTTTACACTGTGCATATTTACATAATGTACATTATACGTAATAACAGCCCTGGGGTACCCTACTGGTCACCTCATTTCATTTTGTGCAGCTCCATGCAAAGCTACAAGTTGCTTCTTTGATTTACAAAGAGAGTGTTAATGGCTATGTACACGGGCTGATGAGTAGTAAATGGCATTCATGACAGAACAACTACAACAAAATTACATTTGTATATCACCTTTTTACGTCATATGGGTAACCTATGACAAGGTTGAAGAGGACTTGACAAATCAAGCTATTGAAGATGGGATAGAAATTGTGCGATGATTTGACTCATTAAAAACCAATGTGGCAGTGAGAGAAGAGGCTACAGTTGTGTTTTACTCAGTAGTTTTAAATGAGAGAACCGTCTGTGGGGAGGGTGGGTGGGAAATAGTCTGTATACAGGTCTGTATTCAGGTGCCCACATCGAGAGTGGAATTTACTCATTCCGGCAGAAATTGGATAACTGAGAAGTGAACTTGATATGTGCATGTGCAGGACTGTTTTTTCATGGTTTGACAGTTTCAAATCGACTTTGAGTTTCCTTCTTGCTGTGAGTTTAGTGGTGTGATAGGACACTGGTGGACATTTGACAGTTGCATCAATGTAAGAGTACTGATGCCACACCAAGCTTAACAATTTAGCATTATGTGTGTTTACAGATTAGCACACCCTTGCAGCTGAGTGACAACACAGAACATTTTGTATATGTTTTTCAGCTTTCTGGTGTGCTAAATAATTCCAGCCAGGTTATCATGTGTCCACTAGAACTAAGTGTGTTGTGGGTTTATAATTGCATGTGTTTAAATGAGCAATAATAATCTTGCACTAATTATCGTGGTTTCTGGTATGCCTTATGGATAGTTTGATCCAAAGCATCAATGATTTTTAAAAAATATACTAAGACAGTGATACTATTACATATAACAACCTCCAACATTGGGGGGAAAAAAAGCTATCCCTTAATATTTCTTGAGCACTTCATTGGATCTCCCAAGTATTTAAATACAACTTTTCCATTACTAGTTTGTGTCCGGAAATTCTCAATAACACAGTAAAATGTACATTTATACAGCACCTTTCATGTCAGAAGGACATCATAAGTCGTCCTTTACAGTCCTGGCTTCGCACATGAGCTTGGCATCTGCTGTCCCCCTATGAACCTCCCCACCCCCTCCGTTCAGCGGCCTCCGGCCTGCTCCATGTCCCCCGCCCTACCATTGACAGACGAGCTTTCAGCCTCTCTGCCTCCACACTCCAGAACTTCAGCCCAGTCCATTGCCTGAAAAGGTGGTGGAGGCCGATCCGATAACAACTTTTAAAAGAGAGGTAGAAGTTAATTTGTGGAGGACGGATTTGCGCGGTATGGGGAGAGAGCTGGGGAGTGGGAATTAATTGCTCTTTTTAAAGAGCCGGCACAGACTCGATGGGTCAAATGGCCTCCTTTTATGCTGTAAGACTCTATGATTCTATGATAATGTATAATGGCCAGGGTTTTGACTGCGTGTTGGAGCACCTGCTGAAAGAAAGGCTGGCACTCCAGAGGCAAAAAGCTGAAGTTTCCATGTCCCTGTCTGACTGTTTTCAGACAGATTATCAAACTAGAATTTAGGTGTGTGCATTTCTGTATTTCTGGATCACGCTGGGTAATTTTCAGTGGGTATTAGGAGCTGTTTCTGTGGAAGTTGAGTTGATTCATCTCAGCTGCCCTTATACTGCAGAATGATGTGATGTTGAAAATATGTCCTGCAGGTGCCTAGCTCTGCGGTAGTTCGCTTTCAGATCACTGTGGTCAGATCACTGTGGTCAGATCACTGTGGTCAGATCACTGTGGTCAAGCTAATACAGATAATAGACACCCAATATCTATCCACAATGATTTTTGCCAGAGAGAGGCAGTAAAAACTGGGTGTTTGAGTTAATATGCTTCATAATTCTGGAAGCTGTGGTATGCGGTGGATAAACTTCTGTGATGCTATACCCATACATATGTTACTCTGTCTGAGAGCACAGTTGAAGCACTTACTCTAATGTGCTATTTGGGAGCAAGCCAAATTGTGCGTTGAGTGTTTGACTAGACAGAGTCCAGCAGACGTCTGCACATTCATTGTTATGAGTCTGAATGAGAAAGTGACAGGAAAACCCCATCTCCTTTTTAAAAAAAACTATCTCTGTGAATGTACCAACAGTCGCCTCTTTTTCCCGTTTCCCCATCCTCCCCTGGAGGGGTGGGTGAGGGTGATGCAATATCTGTAAACCACTCGCACCTTTTCTATATATTAAGCATACTGTATAAATGCACGTGCTTAGAGAGGGTTGGAATTGACAGTCACCCAGCTGCTGCATAATTATTTGAAGCTCTTTTCACATCTCCTCCCCCACTGCCCTCCACCCTCCCCAATCCCGACTATAGGTCTCGGGTCCGAAATACTGTCTGTGCAGCACCTTGGGACGTCCTCCCGATGTCAAAGGCACTATGCAAATGTAATTTTGTTATTGTTGTAGTAACTATCTGCTCTATATTCACGTTTGAGCATTGTTTGAGCATTCCACACACCTTACTTAGTAGCTTTTAGCACCTCCCCCCTCCCCCTGGCTCGGCCATTGCATAGTACCTAGTAGCAGTGACTTTTGCTGCAGTCCTGCCTGATGTAATGGCAGCTGTCAGGAAATTGAGCCACCTTGAAAGCTATTTCTAGCTTTATAGACTTGACCATGTCTACACGAGGCTGCTTTAGAATGAATGGAAATAGAAGATATTTTCTGAGAGGAAGCATTGATTTTTAAAATGAATTGATGCTGGCACTAAATCTTAGTTAATTTGTACTTGATTTGGAATATTTGGTTGTTTTTTGTAGTTAAAACCCAAAATATTGAGGCTAAAGATAGGCTGGTGTCACCACATTTCTTTATTGAGTGGATGTTAGAGGTTCCAGAAATTGACAGAATTCTCTCCACTGTGACAGCTGGTCATCTGATTTTTGATTTGTTATTTCCACTAGTAGAGTCAGTGACTAGGGGTAGAAGTTCTAAGATAGTCAAAGGAGAAATGTTTTCACTCTGAATTTTAAAGATGTGGAATGCAAGCTACTAAGTAAGGTGGTGGAGGCAGAGTCCAATGTGTGTTTTAGAGGGACGTCAATAGGTATGTCCTCAACCTACCCCACCAGTCCTTAAAACCCTTCGAACCCATGTGTAACTGAGGCGTCAGGTTCGATCCTCAGTTATCCTTCCTCCCCCACATCCAGCCCCTCACCAGCACCGCTTTCTTCCATCTCCACCCCATCTCCATTAATACCTTACCCCAACAACTGCCGAAAACCTTGTCCATGCCTTTGTTTCGCCCACAAATATACAGTCAATTCATTTAGCAGTATATTCTGTGAAGCACTTTGAGACTTCCAGAAAAGCGCTATACCAAATGCGAGGCTCATATAATTTTATTATTTGTTACCTCTCAGCTAGTCTACTCCAATCTTTCTCTTCAACCGCACTTACGGTCACCTTCCCCCTCCCCCTGGCTCGGCCATTGCATAGTACTCAGATGCTGCTCAGCGTGGAGGGCGCTATACAAATGCAAGTTGTTGTTGTATGTGTAAGTTAAAGAAAGGCCTGAAACAGTATGGAGATGTGGAAGGACAGTGAGATTAAATGAACAGCTTACTCTAGTAGCCATGCAGACTTGGATGTTCTCCCTCTGTGTTTAAGTTTCTATTCTATGAAAAGAAAGAATGTGCTAGGATGGATGAGATATCCTGTTTGTTTTGAATTTCCAATGCAAGGACCTTACTGCCAGTACTCCTTGCAACACTATGTGGATACTAGGGTCCGTCGATATGGAAATTTTCCGATTAAATATATCGATTGGCTCATATCGAGATATACCAAAATATTGATATTTTCGGGTTTTTCACACTGCGCATGCGCGCGCGCATTCGGAGTGCGCACGCATTCTGAGTGCGCTGCGCGCGCATTCCGGGCCTATCTTCTCAGGCCACTCGCTTTCGGCGCTTCCTCCGGCTGTGCGAAGAGTGGCCCCTCGACAGGACCTAGGAAGGCCGCGACCTCGGCACTTTCCTCAGGCAGCGGGTGGCACACGTCTTCCGCGAGGGGGAGAGCACCCAGGTGCTGCAAGCGACAGATCATCTCGTCGCGGGAGATCCAGACGGCGATCGGGCTGCTGTTGCTGCTGCTGTGCGAGCCGGCCAGACACACCATGTCCGAGGTGCCAGGGCCATCACCGAGTCCCCGGGTTCACCGACTGAGGAGCCGGTCGGTTTTGGGGCCTGACACCACACTGAGCCCTTTTTTCCCGCCATCTCAGGGATCATCCAGGCGGGCGGCGAGGACAAGGAGTGGTTGCTGGACGATTGTTGGTTGTTGTTTGTTGCTGTTTTTGTTGTTAATATTATTGCTTTTGTTGTTTATTGTTGTTGTTTGATTCCCCCCACCCCTGCCCCCATCTTCTTCTTCCCTCACTCCCTTTCCCCACTTTCTCTCCTCCCTTTTCCCCTTCCCTCCCTCTTCCCTCTTCCTGATCTTGCCCCCACCCATCTTTCCCTCCCTCTCTTCCTTACCCCCCTTTCTCCCCCCTCTTCCTCCCTAACCCTAACCCATCCCACCTTTCCCTCCCTCTCCCCCCTTACCCTCTTTTCCCCCTTTCTCCCCTGGCCCCATTTTCGCGATTGTTTGTGGGGACACTGCTGTGCGCAATTTGGCTGCCGCGTTTCGCCCACAAGTATACAGTCGACTTTCCTGCTTTTCTTCCCCCTGCCTCGACCCCTCCCCTTTTGCTTCTTTACCCCCTTTTGCCCCTAGTCCCACTTCCATGACTGATTGTGGGACACTGCTGTGCGCAATTTGGCTGCCACGTTTCGCCCACTAATATACAGTTACTTTTCCTACTATTCTTCATCCTGCCCTGATCCTTCCCACCCTGCTCTTGTCCTACCTAACTGTACAGCGCCTTGGGACGTCCTCTCGACGTGAAAGGCGCTATATAAATGTAAGGGAAAGAAAAAAAAAAGGAGGTAAATATCTTTCTCTCTCTGTGTCTCTCACTCTCTCCATCTGTGTTTTTCTGTCTGTGTGTCTCTGTGTCTCTCTCCCTCTCTCACATCCCCCCATCTCTATCTATCTGTATATTATCACATCCACCCCATCTCTCCGCCCCCCCCCCCCCCGTCCCCGTCCCTTTCTCGCACCCCCCACCACCGTCGTCTCTCTCCCCCACCACCCCCCAGCCATCTCTTTCTCCCTCTCCCCCTCCGCCGTCTCTCTCACCCCCCCAGCCGTCTTTCTCCCCCCAGCTATCTCTCTCCCCCTCCCCCCAGCCGTCTCTCTCCCCCGCTCCTCCCCCCCCAGCCGTCTCTCTCCCCCTCCCCCCAGCCGTCTCTCTCCCCCTTCCCCCAGCCATCTCTCTCCCCCTCTCCCCCCCCCCAGCCGTGTCTCTCCCCCTCTCCCCGTCCACTCAGCCGTATCTCTCGCCCTCCCCCCAGCCGTCTCTCTCCCCCTCTCCTCCCAGCCGTCTCTCTCCCCCTCCCCCCAGCCGTCTCTCTCCCCCTCACCCCCCCCCCAGCAGTCTCTCTCCCCCTCACCCCCCCCCCCCCCGCAGCCATCTCTCTCACCCCCCAGCCCTTGCATACCTGTATATTGTATTTGAGGACTGTGAATACAATATGGCGGCTTTGCACCTCGGTCTGTGCATTGTGTATAGAGATGAGCATTCTGGGTCTAGTAGTTCAGTGTGTGCGCATCCCGATTTTTTACCTCGATATATCGTTTTTTCGATATATCGATATTTTTTAAATGTCTATATCGGCGTATCGATATGAAAATTATATCGGGTTTTATCGATATATCGATATATCGCCGGACCCTAGTGGATACACATTATTGACTGTTGCTTTGTTTAGAATTGCATCATGGAAACAAATTGCAATGTAATTAACAGAAGCTAATGACGACCCCCTTAACGCCTGGTGAAATAATTAGTTTTAACATCTTGTCTTACAGGGAAATCTCGTTGGACGAGGAAAATACTCGTAGACCTTCGGAGCAGGAAAGTGAGTGCAGTGAAGTGGAGTCGTCTGCAGTGGAGGCTGACCAAGCTGCTATAGAAGACAGGTAGCCTTGAAGAGGGTTATGTGATCACCTTCAAACTACAGTAAAAGCCCATTTATCCGGCACCCTCAGGACCTGGCCAATGCCTGTTAAAGCGCGTGCCAGATATTCGACCGAAAACACACCCAAATTTTTTTAAATTAAAACAAAAAAATTATAATAATACATTGTGCCGGATAAATTCCGGTTAATCGAATGGGGACATTTTTTGAGTAACAAAAGTTACGGTTGATCGGCTCACGGATAAACAGGCATTTACTGTAGTTGGTTTTAACTTGTCGTTTTGACCAATGCATGGATAAAGTGAAATTGTTTTGAGGTTATTTTGGTAAGGGGAAAGCTTAGTCCAGTTCAAAGTATTGGGACCAACATAATAATTCCTTTAAAAATTAAAATAATGTTGTCACTCAACCCACGACTATTTGTACGACAGGTATACAGACACTTTTGTGCACAATTGACTGCCGTGTTTTGCCCACAAAGTATACAGTCATACAATAAGCATTTTGTGAATCCAGGATATTAAGTAGCTTCTGATCACTACGGACAACGAGTCTCAATCCATTGATGATCCTGGTTTGTGACCATCTCAAATTAGTTCCCACTGATCTGTTACACTGGGGTGTGGGAGGTGATGCTCTTAGATTGGCATCTTAGATTGGGGTTGAGTCGATAGAACTTCATTCAGCAACTGTGCTGTAGCTATCATACAAATGGTGAATATCTGACCTGAAATTTGAAGCAGTGATATTTATCTAAATTTCCCCCCCACCATCAATTTTAGCTCTGGACTAGACTCTGACAAAGAACAGCCGAGTGCGGGCTGGACCAGTCCTGCTACCGAAACAAGTCCAATAGAAGAAGCCAAAGCTGCTGAAGAACACTGATGGAGCCTCCACTATTGGCATCACTTTGGCATGGGTGACCTTTCTGCATTTCAGCAGTAGCTGGAATACAGCTGAAGAGCAGGACAGAATGAATCTCTGATTTTCTAGGACCATTTGAAATGATGTTGGTTCCTTTCTATGGTGGATACACTCTTGTTTTTATTTGTTTTGTGATTCTATGACCCGCAGTGCGCAGCACTAGACGGTACACTAGTATGGATCGACTAAAATGTTAACCATTTGCAGATGGATATTGCACGTAAAAGATTTGCCATCTTTGTCTAACCCAGAGCATCTTTGAAGTGAGTGCAAAGAAGATTCCGAGAACCATTTAAATTGAGTTGTTCAATTTTTCAGGTTGTGATTTTTCAGCAATTTACACTACTGGTTTTCTTTTAGGTATAAATTTGAAGCTGGTCATTGGATTGGACTCGCTTTTAATTACTGTTCAAGTTAGTGTATAAATTGCATCCAAGTGGCTTAAATCAGCATTTTAACCTCTGGTCCCTGACCGCATCTTGGATTTGCTTCCAAAATTGTCTGTTAAACAGATTGTTTTGTTTTAGGTCACGAATGAATTTGTACTTGAATGAATTTTAAGTTAGAATTTGCGTGGTGAAAAAGCCATAATTCCCTCCCTCAGTGAAACTCAGACCAATATGACTGTCTGTCTATACAGCACAATGGTAAGCTGTTTATGATGGAGCTGAGGCTAGATAAAATGAGACTGCTCAGTGTATGCCTGTGGTGCATTTTATATATATTTTGACTTGTTTGCCGAGTTTCATTGGCAGAGCACATTTTAGTTTCGAATTGCGTAGTGCCTTTCTCAATCTATTGTTAGAGAATTAGCTTTGCCTTTCTTGTCGTTTCAACACATGCACATCTTAATTGCTTCAAGTGCCTTGTTATTCTAGTTTTATTGGAGGTGGAAAAGCAATAGGTGTGTTCTGCCTCGCCCACTTCCTTTTTTTAAAAAAGAGCTGTAGCTGTGAGCTTATCCAACACAGTGAGCTGGTTAAAGCAGGATGTTGAATGTTCGTATGGTAACAAGACTGTCTTTCTGAAACAGCAGATTGTATAATTTCCAGTTTTTTGTGTAGCGCCTTTTATGAGATGACAATGCAAAACACTCCACACAGCAGACTTGGAGCTGGCGGAGGTTGGGAGGTTTTGGCGAGAGCCTTAGAGCGAGGAAGAGGTTTGATGGTGGGAGGGGTATTAACAGGTGGAGAGTGGGAACAGAATAGCTGAGAGCTCCCTCGATGGTGGGGCTGATTAGGTGGGGAAATGAAACGAGCGGGGGTTTGCTGAGCAGGCTGTGTAGTACAGTCGCAGAGATATGTGGGGTGATACAATGGAAGTATTTGAAAGCCAGGATGAGAGTCCAGAATATAATTAGTTGCGGGATAGGAAGCCCATGCGAATATTGAATTCTCACTAAATTCCTGCACTTCACCAATGCTCACTGCATCTCACAGAAGCATTGTGGAATCTGTCTTGAGTCTGGTTATCCGTCTATCTCTAAATACAGTCTCTCGCTCACTCTGCCTTCCCTCACTTATCCAGTGCCACCTGCCTCCTCAGGCACAGCCTTTTCCCACATCTGATAAACCCTGATCCGTGCCACCTCCAGACTCGTCTATTCCAATGCCAATCTCTGCCCGGCTCCTCCTAAAGCAATAAATAAATCCTTGCATTTGATACAGCACCTTTCACATCTGAGGACATCTGAAAGTGGTTCACAAGATTCACTGTAAATAATTTTTTTATAGATGAAGGTAGCAGCCAATTTGCTCACATTAATCTCCCATAAAGTGGGTGAATACATTTATTTAGGCAGAACGCAGGGGAAACTCAATTTTCTGAAGAGTGCCTCGGATGTTTAATGTCCATCTAACCAGCAGTCTGGACTCCAGTTTAACATTTGATCAGAAGGACGGCATCTCCCAACAATACAGGACATTCCCAGCACCGTATGGATTGTCGTCAGACGATTCAAGTCTGATGTGAGGCTTGAACCCACAACTTGGAGAGTGCTGCCACCTGATCAAGCTGATGTCTGAATCAGTGGGCGAGTCTATAGCTCTTCCCTAGACTCCACCATGGAGACTCCTTCTACACCTGCCTTCCAAAGCTGCATTGGAACCTGTATCTTCTGCATGTTTGGCTACCCTTTTCCCTTTACATTCGGCCAACCCTCCTCCCCCATCCCGCTCTGACCACTTGGGGGAGCTGGTTAGTCATGTGAAGTTCTTTGTAACTTTCCCTTTGACATGAAAGATGCAATAAAAATGTAAGTTCAGCAGGTTTGCAAATAGTGGACTGAGATTCAGTAATGTTTTATTTCTGAATTCCAAGTGACAATGAGGGAAACTATTTTTAATCCCTTTATGCATGCTTTAAATTGTTGTATAATAATGACTACAGGGCTACTCTCCACACATTAATGTGTACAAATAAATAACCACTCCAGTTTCAACAAGTGGCAATCTTATTGGTTTTAATTAGCATGTTCTCAGTGTTGTGGCAAATGTTACTTTTTTTCCCCAATAAACTTTATGCAACATAACTTTACATTACTTATGTCTTAAAATATACTGTCTAGCTTGTGATGTGTTTGTGTATGTCCATTTTCCTCACCTACTTTCTTTCCTCTTAACCATTTTCAGGTCCATGGCTGAAATAGATTGTTAGACTATCTGTGACCATTCCGTTTTTTTTCCCCAAAATGTTTTTTTTAAACTGCACTTTAGATCCTTTCGGCCAAGGAATGTGAAATAACTTGAATTCCCTAATTCCTCTAAATTAACAGGCAAAGTGCATTCAAACTGATGCTTGTAGTTGAGTAAAAAATATTAGTAGGTGGAAAAACTGCTTGTGAGTCAACAATGATTCTTCCTACAATGCTCTCTTGAAAGACTTGGTTTTTTGTATACTATATATGTTATGTTTTCAGCCTAATGCTGCTTTGGTGTGAATAAATTCTCAGCCACACTATAGGGGAATAATGGTTTTCTATAGAGAAATGTCCTCTGCAATATCGATCAATAACTTTAAATTCATCTACAGATGTAATTTTGCCATATGATCCAGTGTATCTTACAGAAAAGTTGATGCACACTGAACAAGTGAGTTTGGATTGATGCTGAAAGAGCATAGAAACATCCATGGAAAATGATTGGCTATATGAGCTTATGTGGAACTTGTCAATGGCTTAGTTCCCTTTGTTGCCCCAGCTCAGTTCTCTTACATTAAAACTATGTCAGCCAATGTGGAGTAGGGCAGGATAAAGCTTTAAAACAAAGATGCAAATGTTCTCCAAATTCAATAGAGTCCGACCTTGACACAGGGACAAACAAGAAACCTAAACCTGAAGATCATTGATTAACAAACCACCCGGGTACCAGCAGACTAAGAACAGAGATTGAATGATTCTTCCCAAATGCTTTCTTGATGGTTTGCTTAATATGAATGAGAAGGGAACAAAGGCACAGGGAATTTGTGGATCCCGAACATTACTGTACACTAGGATGTTGTCCAAGCCAAGATTTATACCTAGAAAATAGCCAGATTAGTACCACAATTTAGACATCAAACAGCCCAAATAGTGGCAGCACAAGCGGAGGCTTGCAAACCATTCCATCCAAACAATATGGATGACAACTGATACCAGATTTTATCTGACAAATCGGCATCCCTTCTGATGTTCAAACGATTTAACTGAATTACCTACTTGTAATCCAATAGTAGTTATCTAATATTTTCTAACCCCTATACAACCCAACCCTATAATGTGCTGTTACAATGTGGGTTCGCTTGCAGCAGGATTGGGATGGGGACCTTGCATTTACTTACTCAAAAATCCTAAATGTGTACCAGCTGCTTCAAACAGCTGACTGTCACTGGGAATCCACAATGGCCAATTTCTGGGTCATCTGGTTACTGACAACATCACTTCCTACCCATTCTGCATGCTCAACACACTGGAACGGTCCTCTGGTAGTAAATCTGCAATTTTCTTTTAGCCCTGGAACCTGTTGACTCTCTGTGCATGTGTGCAGTAAATAGAGTTGGACTGACTGGCCATAAGGATGTTTGGGATTTTATGAACCTCAAGTATCATCTTATAACAGGACTTCTGTATTTTCCAAATTGGGAAGGATGTGGATTATCATAGCCTAAAGATATATAACACAGAAATTTGCTATTACTCTACTTGAGGTAAATAGCATGGGCATGTTTTTAAGATACAATTTTTGATGCTGTTCATAATGCAAAATAAAATTTTGAAACAAAGAATTGCAAATACAAAGAATATTTATTTACAAATTAGCTTTACTTCAATATCAGACTAGTTCATTCAATAAACAGGCAGATCATATAGATATAGAGACTTTAGGTTGCATTAAAATAAAGCCAATGATTGTTATAGTTTCTCTATTAGTCTATTTACACCAAAATAATAAATGTTATCAAGCAAATACAGTAACCACATCTTTTAAAATAGTAGATTCATACAGGTCAGATGTTAAATTAGGATAGAAAATCAACTTTGTCACGCAACTTTAACCGATTTAAAAGTCAACTTAATTTGGCCAAATGTACAATTTAATAAAAATAAGTCACAATAATCAGAGCATGAGACATTATTAAACATCAACTAAATAAATCTCTCAAATACTATGATAGTAAAAAAAAAAGCCTTATAATCTCAAGACATAATAGTGCAAAGAAAAGTCCACAGTTAAAATAGATAAAACTTATTTGGTGCTCAACCTTACAAGCACTGGGTTGTGCAGCAATTTAATGACTCAATGCAACAGGACCTAGGTAATGTTCCATAATATTGGCCATTTTCTTACTGTATCATTCAATAATCCTTATCACTCTGCTGTCTTTAAAATTGAATTTTAAAGGAAATAGTGGGAAGTCTCAAAACACTTCAGAATATCCTGTATTTTATAGGCAAAACATGGTAGATTGCACATAGGGCAAATCCTTAGGCAAGTTTCCTTACTCCACACACCTGAAAATAATCCCTTAAAAAATGAAAATAAACTGGTCATTTTAATCCATGACTGTTTTGGGGGCACTCCTGTACGCAATTGGCTTCAGCATTTCACCAACAAATATTCAGTGAATTCACTTTACAGTATATTCTGTAACTGTTCAGTGCCTTGGGATGTCCTTCTGTCATGAGAGGTGCCCTATAAATGTTGTTGTATTCTGTGAAGCACTTTAAAACGTTTAAAAGACGTGAAAAGTGCTATCAAATGCAAGAATTATTATTATAGCAGTGTCCAACAAAACAGTCATGGATTAATGACCAAGTCATTATTTATTCCCCCTGGAAAAGCAATCCACCAATCGACTTACAATAGCAGTACCTATTTACTGCTAGGTAAAGAATGTGGAGTAAAGAAACTTACTCAATGTTTGTGCCTGAGAATTTAACCCGTGGCAAGTGCTCTAACCACAAAGCTACAGGACTCCAATTCTAACACGGTAGAAGCCCGTTTATCCGTGACTCGATGCACCGGCTCTTCCATATAACCGGCACGTTAAAAAAAAAGTTCCCATTCAATAAACCAGAACTTATCCGGAACAATAGCAGTGGAGCATTTGTAAATGCATAAATAATAACATAAAAGAATATTGTATTGGTACGTATTGTTAAAATTACTCTCTTGCGCTTCTCACCTTTGCTGGTAGATGCTGCGCTTGAAGCCATGATGCTGCAGTTGAGTCCAGCGATTCTTTTTAAAATGGAACACGCTAAGCAGGGTGAAAAAAACGGAGCCCGACTTTAAAGTCATACTAGCGGCAAGCCGATAACACTAGCCGATAATCCACATTGTCGCGCAGGTGCAGTATTTCGGTTTGCCGCTAGTAGTCAAGAGCTTCGGCTTGCAGCTAGTAAAGTTGCGCGACTTTAAAATCATGCTGCTGTTTTTTTCACCCACTTGGCTCCATTTAAAAAAGAATTGCTGGACTGTAAACCTCAATCAGTAAAGGTGAGAAGCGCAAGAGAGTAGTTTTAACAATAAGTACCAATATAATATTCTGTTATTATCTGTTATTATTTACTCTGGTGTATATGGTGTGTGTTAAAAGAACTTAAATTTTTTTGAAATGGGTTTTCGGCCGTGGGCTGCCCGAATATCTGGCAGGCGCTTTAACCGGCATTGGCCAGGTCCCGCGGGTGCCGGATAAATGGGCTTTTACTGTTTACTCCAACTCTCAATAACAATGATCAGTCAATGAATCTAGGAGAAAACTGAGTGGAGGTAAAACACTATCTCACAGTGAATTTAGAGTTCAATACACTTTTGACTAGTTTCAGTGAAATTCACTGATTAGGTAACTGAAAGCAAAGAAAAAGATGACCAAAAGCACGATCATAGAGGTGGGCCTTGAGAGAGATCTTGAACAAGGTGAAGGAGAGAAAACATCTGAGGGCATTGGGAATGGAGTTTCAGAGAATAGGAGCAGATAGGCTGAAAGTATGCCTGCTGATGATAGGGCAGGGAAATATGAAGCAGCCCAATGAGTAAAGAAAGCAACTG
This sequence comes from Hydrolagus colliei, assembly GCA_035084275.1. Taxonomy (NCBI): domain Eukaryota; kingdom Metazoa; phylum Chordata; class Chondrichthyes; order Chimaeriformes; family Chimaeridae; genus Hydrolagus; species Hydrolagus colliei. The sequence goes on along the minus strand of CM068743.1, from coordinate 79,122,005 downwards.
GGTCAGAACGGTTTGAGAAGGTCACACAGGTAAGGTGGGACAATCCCATGAAATAATTTAAAGGTGAAAATTAAAGATTGCAAGTCAGGGAATAAAGTGAGAGGTTCGGAAAACTTATGTGTAGAATAAGTTTTAAAGGGGTGGTTGTTAGAACAGTGGGTTGGAGCATTTAGAAAGAATTGGACAAGTAGGTGTAAAGCTAGGTTATGAAATGGATATTGGGAAAGAGCAGGGAATTGGTATTGGTGTAGACTGCTTCTTGGAAAAGCAAATACGTCATGAAAAAATGGATCAAACCTTGTACTGTGTGATACATTTTTGTGGGTCTATATAATAGGAGATATCCCAGAACCCCAAATGGCTTCATTTGCAAAAGTATGCACGTTGACATCTGAAATTAAGCACCAAACTTAGTCTGGCTTCAATTTTAAGGAGAATTAGTGTAGTTCAGAAACATATATATATATATACATACACACACACACAGATAATGATTTGCATAAAATACAAACTTAGTGAACATGACAGATAGCATGTCATTAAATTGAGTGCCAAATATAGTAGCTATTAGAAAGATTATAAAATATCAGACAAATTACACAAAAGTGAAACATCCATTTCAAGATCATTATTGTAACCATTCCAGTTCTTCTGTGGAATTTCTAGATCCATGATTCCAACCTCTTCATATCACCATCTTCCTTTGGCTTTTTCTTAGCTTTAACTAGGAACAAGAAAGATGCAAAATATTTCAGGATACTGGATAAACTGTTCTCACATGGCAGAAAAAGCAAAACTCCTAAATTATAGAAATTACAGGGAACATTAGATGTTCTGATCATTGGAATGGCTGAATGGATAATTAAAAATGCAAAATACTGCAGATGCTGGAAATCTGAAACAAAAACAGAAATCGCTGGGAACACTCAGCAGGTCAGGCAGCATCTATGGAGAAAGGAAAAGTGAGTCAACGTTTTGGGTCCAGAATGTTCTGACGAAGGGTTGTGGACCTAAAACGTTGACTCACTTTTCCTTTCTCCATAGATGCTGCCTGACCTGCTGAGTGTTCCCAGCGACTTTGTTTTTGAATGGATAATTAAATGTGTTCCACTAGATAAAAAAGATCCACAATAGACTTTGTGAATGTTGAAATTTAAGCAAATGTTTTCTTACGTGACAGCTGCTATGGGTGAAAGCAGTGTTTTTTGGATTATTATTATTATGATCTACGCACACTAGATGTGAGGTATGGTTAGTGTACAATTTAGAATCTGCTGGATATGACTTATGAGAGACATCTCCCATTTCCTTTCAATCTTCACTGGGCATTGGATATTGGGTGACCGAATCCCACTCACATTGTGTACACGTTATTTTTCAGTCCTCTAGGAATGCGATGTTGAGAATTCATTGTCTATCTACTGTAATCTTCTATGGGACACATCAAGATCTTTAAAAATATATTTTTCACTCTTCCACATTATTTTCTACTTGAGATAGCAGCATTGCAATAGCTACTTGAGTACAAAAGTATACGGGTTAGATACTCCAATTTTCCCACCTCTGTTCAAGATACCATGACCTCAGAAATGTTTAGTAAAGTGAAAGTCAGATGGTTAATATTGATGTACAGTATAGTATTTGAATTGTTGCACCAATGCACAACAGTATGTAAACATGAGGTTTAAAAGTTTATGAAGGCTGTTGCTTATTAAACAAATATTTACCTTCAAGACATTTTTCATGCTATAGCTGCAAGTTATTATTTACACAGATCTTTGTACAAATTTCACTGAACTGGAGAATCAGTAGTATCTATCAAAGAACTTTGTAAATTTAAACAGATAGAATTGGTTATCTTACGTGATTTAAATGGAAGCGAAGTGGCTGGAACTTTTGGCAGTCCTTGAACCATTTTCTTATTTAGATCCTTCTGTTCCAGCTCCTCTAATTCTGCCAGCAATTCATCCTGTACAAAAAACATATCAATGAATTTCAGATCTTTTCTACAGAATTTATAGCAAATAAATGTTGCCATTTTATTCTCAAAATCCATAAACACGACAACAACAAAATTACATTTATAGTGCCTTTCATGTCAGGAGGACATCCCAAGACACTGAAAGGCGCATAGACATAAACATGAACTTCTTACAAACTGAATCCAGCAAAGTTTTTGAAATCATGATGGGTTAAGCATCACAATACTATTCCTATAAAGATATGTCAATGTTCAGTTAGAATGAATTGCAAATTTTATTAAGCAACTAATTCCTGTTTACTATAAACCAGGTCATTCCTAGACCATTGTATTGTGGAATGTTCACAACATACAAGCATCACACCCAATAGATGACAAGTGAATTAAGTTCCAGTATTTTGCCCAGACATATACAGTCAATTCACTTTACAGAATACAACAACAAAATTTAGAGCGCCTTTCACGTCGGGAGGAAAGACAATGGTATTCAGAGCACTTTTGAGACATCTAGAAGATGTGAAAAGCGTTATATCAAATGGAAGGATTCCTATTATACGAGTCAAAAACATGTATTTCAAATAATGAAGTTCAATCAGAAATGGCAATTTAGTAGCTTCACTTTACAATAAAATTACAAACAGTTTTTATACACTGAATCAATCATCTACAAATATATTACCAAGACAAAGTTAGCACAATTTTACCATCGAAGTAATAACAGGTTTGATATGATATTCTCCCATATCATTTGCCTGCACATAGACTTTAAACCATGCTTATGGAGTAATGGGCAAACATTCCATGAACTGTTTTTTAGTTAACCCCACCCACTCTGCTATGGAACAGTGCTGAGCAAAAATACATGCCCCTGGCATAGAGAAACACAGAGATTCCCTTCTGTGCTCTGTTAAAGACGAATTCAAAAACACTAATGGGAAAGACATGGGAAAGAAGGGGTTTTGAAAATCTTGATAATCTTAATTTATTATCTCTTGTGGTTCATAACTGGACACATTTTTTTTTTTAAAAACTTAAAACGTGATAAGTGTCTGGTTTATATTTTAGAAATTTTCTAAGTTTCATCCGGAACCAAAGAAACCACAACTCTTGTATAGACCCGGTTTAAGAGGTGCACAATTCCAGGAGCAATGCAACAGCTCTCCTCCGCACTGGAGCTGTGTTACACAAACACAGACTATAAAGGGAGATTATCTACTTCTCAGCAGTTATTTTATAATACTAATCCTTGTAATGTGATATGCCTTATCATGTTGTCAAGACATCTCAAGGTGCTTCACATAACAACAAAATTACACTTGTATAGTGCCTTTCACATCAGGAGGATGTCCTAAGGCGCCGGACAGTCACTGTGTCAGACCCGAGCTGGGGTGGGGGGGCGATTAGGAGTTGCCGATGGGACGGTAAAAGAGGAAGTTTTGAGGTAGGACTTGAAGGAGGCCAGGGAGGGGGCGAGGTGGAGGGAGTGCGGGATGGAGTGATATATGAGTGATATTAGAAAATGTAAACAGTGTAAAACCATTCATAAACTATAAAGTGTAATGATTGTGTGTTTTGTGGGACAAACAGCTCTAAATAATCAAAATCTCATGCAGTGCTTTGTAAATTATTCATCATTATGAAGTTAATTGAAAGAATGTTATTAGATGAAATAATACCTATGCAGCAAACCTTTTCAGCAAATCGGAGAACAACCCTTATTCTGTGAAGCGCTTTGAGACGTTGATAAGATGTGGAAAGTGCTATATAAATGTAAGGATTATTATATATATTATTATTACTCAATCAAATGTTATTGGCTCATACCTCGTCAAACTCCTCACCAAACCCAACTGGTCGGGAAATTGCATCAGAAATTTCCTGTGCAATATCGTGCTGTTCAGTGATGTCTTGCATCATCTCATCAATTTTATCAACATCCCTGAAAAAAATCATGGGTTGAATAAACTAAATAACGTATTGCCACAATAGCTTCAAATATGACGTTCGGTTTCCTCAACACTGGCCTCTAGTTGGGCTAGTGATGCAACAAATGCAATCTTTCACTGAGGATTGTTTGTGTGGAGAAGTAGCGTTTTATTCATGGGTGTAAAATGCAATGTTGTAACATTTTACAACAACAACAAAATTGCATTTACAGAGCTCCCTTCACATCGGGAGGATGTCCCCAGTTATTTAAATGTAATTTACCCATTAAATTGATTTTTGCACATGTTCAGCAACAAGGGTGCAGCCAATTCCATTGTTAAATAGGGGTAAAATTCACTGTGTTATGGGATTTACTCCAACTTTACATTAGCTTTTGTGATTTTTAAGATAAGTTATTCTCCACGAAAAACTCAAATGAAGCACTCCCTGAAATGTTGCCCCAGATTACAATCTCGCATATTGAATAGTACAGTATAAGCCATTAAGAGATCGACCCATATTACTCACAATGCAACTAACTCAGATACAAAATGATGCCAACATATTATGCAAGCCCATGTCAACTCAAAATATTTGGGGTATCAGGTTATCTCTGGGGTGTGGTAATATGATGCTATTCCTAAATCTATCTCATCACATAATGTGATTGTAAACAATACTAGTTATTTATGAGAACACAAGTTTCTTGGATGGTGTGTTATTACAATAATATTTATTGCATTTGATATAGTGCCTTTCATATCAGGAGTGCATTTCAAACAGATTCCCTGAATTTGCTGTAATGTCTAGTACCTGTATTTTATAATATAGCTCTACAACATAATGTTAAAATGCAGAGGACCAAAAATCTTCATATTATAGAAACCATTCTCTGAAAACTACTCATGCAGAATCATGGAACATCCTTAATTTGAGTCTTAATTTGGATGCTTGTTTGCTGCAATTCTTAAAAAAGGCTAAGATCATAAGAAATTTCAGTGGTAGTTTCATCTAGCAGTATATATGATGACATCATTACCAAATCAGAGTCAAGTAGGACTTGATTCAGTTACCTTCATGGCATCAAGCAACTCCTGCAATTTATGACTAGAACTAAAGAGTCTTGTAGCTCAGTGGTTAGAGCACTCGCCTTACAAGCATGAGACCTGTGTTCGAATCCAGGCAGGTCAGGGTGAAACCTTGGACAAGTTTCCTTACTCCACATGCCTAATAATAATCCGTCCAAAAAAAAGCACAATAATAAAATTGGTCATTTCAATCCATGATTGTTTGTGGGACACTGCTGTGCGTAATTGGCTGCCGCCTTTTGCCCACAAATATACAATCAATTCACTTTACAGTATATTCTGTGAAGCGCTTTGAGACGTCTAGAAGACATGAAAAGCGCAATATCAAATGCAAGATTTATTATAATATGATTGTTTAAAGATGATGTACATACAAAGGATTATTATTTATTATTATTAAAGAAACGTTGAATGTACTGTGGATACAATGAAATGTCAGTCATAAAGGATTGTTTATTTGAAAGCAAGCACATTATCCCTCAGCACTGATGGATCACTCACATGTTATCATGGGCACCTTTTATGGCCTTTGCAGCATAGCTCATAGATTTCAATACTTCAGTGTTAGTGTTTGCATTCTCTAATGCTTCACGCTGGAACTCAATAGTAGACAGGGTTCCGTCAATCTGTTCTAGCTGTTTTTCAAATCTCTTCTTTCGTTTGAGTGCTTGTAAGGCAACTGGGGAAAGAAACAGTACAAGTATGAACGTAATCAGGTCAGAGGTTTTAGGGGACAGGTAGTAATAGTCATCAAAGGAAAGATGCAACTGGAACAGAACAAGGCACAGGGTGCAATTAAACAAGAAGGTGGTTATTTACGAGAGGCAGACATTAGCTCAGATAGGGCGAAGGTATAAACCATACACAGCAAGCTCCTGTTACTGGGACTATGGAATCCTGCAGCTCAGTGGTTAGAGCACTCACCTCACAAATGAAAGACTTGGATTCGATTCCTGGGATGGTGAAATGCTATAATAATCCTTGCATTTGATATAACACTTTTCACATCCCCGAGACCTCTCAAAGCGCTATTGGGCAACATGAGGCGCTTTGAGACGCTTTATGTTGGGCAAGTTTCCTTACTCCAAGTGCCTCTGTTGAACAGCAGTGAGCTGGAGCCTGGTTGTTAAGATGATTGGTGGATCACTTTTCTGGGGGTAATAATTCCTTAAAAATACATAATAATAAATTGGTCGCTCAATCTTTGTGCAACACTGCTGTGCGTATTTGGCTGCCATATTTCACCCACAAAATATAGTCAATTTGCTTTACAATATATTCTGTGAAGCACTTTGACACGTCTCGAAGAAGTGATAAAGTGCCATATCAAATGCAAGGATTATTATTATTATGTCCAGCCAGGATAATAGTGTGCATGCTTTTCACGCTGGTCAACACTATCTGGCTCTGTCTGGGATGTTATCGAAGATACTGGAAGGGCAAAAGGGACTTCACTGTCAGTAGATTGCAAGAATGGTTAGAGATATAACAAGCTACAGTATTTCAAAAAGCCGTTCTTCATTTGGGACAGTCATTAGGGACAGGAGCTGAGAGACGACCGGAGTGAGGCGAGACCAGATTGAGAAGGAATTGAGAGAGAGTGGGAATTAGGAGCAGAGGGGGAAGTAGTTGCGAAAAATATATATTATACAATATTGACGATGATATACAAAACATGTCTGTGAACATGGCTGGACAGCTGAGAACTGTGGCAATGCACAGTGTGTGTCATGTGGGAACTCCAGGATGCTTTGTGCAACCTGGACAATCATGTATGCAGGATGTGCCTCCGGCTGCTCGAGCTTGAGCTCAAGATTTCTCAGCTCGAAGAGAGACTGGAGTCACTCCATTGTATACGGGAGGCTGAGGTTTTCATGGATCAAACCTTTCAGGAGGTGGACACCTCACAGCCATTGAGGGTTCAGAGGGAGAGTGACTGGGTGACAACCCGGCATGGAAGTGCAGAAATCCCCCGAAAGTGTGGCATTCACAAACCGGTACTCTGTACTGAATACTGACGAGGGTGTTGCTACCTTGGGGAAGAGTAGTAAAACAGCAAGTGGATGTACAGAGGGAAGAGTGTAAATGCGGTTGTCATTGGGTCATTGGTCATAATAATAACAATCCTTGCATTTAATATAGCGCTTTTCACGTCTTCTAGACGTCTCAAAGCGCTTCACAGAATAGACTGTAAAATGAATTGACTGTATATATGTGGGTGAAACGTGGCAGCCAACTGCGCACAGCAGTATCCCACAAACAATCATGGATTGAATTAACCAATTCTATTATATAGGGGTTATTATTAGGCGTGTGGAGTAAGGATACTACAGTCCAAGGTATAGACGGGCGTTTCTGCAACTGAAGACACGAGTCTCAGATGGTATGGCTGGAAAAATGATACAGAAAGGAGGGCTTCAGGTTCCTGGATCACTGGGACCAGTTCTGGGGCAGGTGGAACCTGTACAAGCTGGATGGATGGGTTACACCCAAACAGGGCTGGGACCAACGTCCTTACAGGGAGTTTATCTAGTTCTGTGTTTAAGATAATTTTATGGGGGGGGCAAGGGAATGCAAAAAGCAATAGTCCAGAAAAAGGAGGAATAAGACGGGGGGGAAATACAGAACAGGCTAAGTTGGTCTTGGAGTGCATGTGCGTAAATGCACGGAGTTTGAGAAACAAGATTGGTGAGCTGCAGCTCAAGTTGCCGCAGTGGGATATAATGTAGCAGCAGTAACGGAAACTTAGCTCAAACAAGGGAAGGAATGGGAGCTGAATATTCTTGGCTATAATGCATTCTGGAGGGATAGGGAAGGAAAAAAAGGAGGGGGTGGCAATATTAATTGAAACACTGTTATAGCCTTGAAATGGGCCGATGTGCTAGAGGGCCTAGAGGGGCTAAAAACAGAATCTATCTGGTTAGAGTTAAGGAACAAAAAAGGAGCTGTTATGCTGTTAGGGGTATACTATTGCTATTGTGAAGCGCTCTGAGACGCTGTCCGGCGTGGAGGGCACTATAAAAATCGAAGTTGTTGCTGTACCATAGACCACCAAATACAACAACAACAAACAACAAAATTACACTTGTATAGGGCCTTTCACGTCAGGACGATATCCCTTAATGGGAAGGAGATAGACGAGCAGATGCGATAGCAGATTTCAGAGAGATGCAAAGTCAGTAGAGTAGTGATAATGGGGGACTCAATTATCCCTACATAGACAGGCAAAATAACAGCGTAAACGGGAAGGATTCCTGAAATGTGCACAGGACAACGCTCTTAATCAGTATGTTTCCAGACCAACGAGGAAGGAAGCAGTGCAGGATCTAGTTCTGGGAAATGAAGTGGGACAAGTGGAGCAGGTTTCAATAGGAGAGCATCTGGGCAATAGTGATCACAACATCATTAGTTTCAGAGTACAGTGCTTATGGAAAGGGACCAGGAACAATTAAAGGTGAAGATACTCAAATGGAAGAAGGCTAATTTCAGGGACCTAGCCAAGGTGGACTGGAAAGAAAGATTGGCGGGTAAAACAGCTAAAGAGCAGTGGAAGTCTTCAAGGAGGAGACAGTTTCGGGACAGAACAAATACATTCCCACAAAGGGAAAAAGTAGGGCATCCAAACCTCCCTGGATGAATAAGGAAATTGGGACTAACATAAAACAGAAAAGAGCAACTTATGACAGACGTCAGCCCCAAAATACAAAAGAAAACCAAATAGAATATAGGAAGTACACAGGAGAACTGAACAAGAAAATTAGAGGGGCAAAAAGATTATACGAGAAAAGATTAGCGCGTAACATTAAAGGGAACCCTAAGGTATTTTACAAGCATATCAAGAATAAAAGGTTAGTCAAATGTAGGGTAGAGCCAATAAGGGACCAAGGCAGAAATCTTATTGTGGAGGCAGAGGGCATGGCTGATGTACTGAATGAGTACTTTGTATCTGTCTTCACAAAAGAAGAGGAAACAGCCAATGCTACAGTATCAGAGGAGAGAGTAATTGGATATGATAAGTATAAACAGAGAGGAAATACTAAAAAGATTGACAGTGCTCAAGGTAGATGTCATCTGATCCCGATTATCATCCCGATGATAATGGGATGCATCCTGGGTTACTAAGGGAAGTACGGGTACAAATAGCACCTCTGGCCACAATCTTCCTTGGACACAGGTGGTGGTGCCAGAGGACTAGAAAGTTGCTAATGTTACTCCTCTGTACAAAAAGGGGCAGAAGAAGAAACCTGGGAACTACAGGCCAGTCAGCCTAACATCAGTAGTGGGGAAACTTCTGGAAACTATAATCCGGGATAAAATAAATCTTCATTTAGAAAAATATGGGTTAATAAAGGACATCCAGCACAGATTTTTTAAAGGCAAATCTTGTCTAACAAACCTGATAGAATTTTTTGATGAGGTAACAGAGAAGGTGGATGACAGTAGTGCAGTTGATGTAGTTTATATGGACTTTCAAAAGGCATTTGAGAAAGTGCCACATAAAAGACTTGTAAGGAAAATAGAAGCCCACAATAATAAAGGAACAGTGGCAGCAGGGATCCAGAACTGGCTGGAAGACAGAAAGCAGAGTTGTACAAAACGCTTGTTAGGCCTCAACTGTGTTCAGTTCTGGGCACCACACTTTAGGAAGGATGTTAAGGCATTGGAAAAGACATAGAGGAGATTCACCAGGATGGTACCAGGAATGAGGGATTTTGGTTATGAGGAAAGGTTAGAGAGGCTATGATTATTCTCATTGGAGCAGAGAAGGTTACAAGGTGACCTAATAAGAGGTTTTTAAAATCATGAGGGTATTTGATAGGGTAAACAGGAAAAACTGGATGTGTCAGTGACTCGAGGTCACAGATTTAAAATAGCTTTTTAAAAGAAGCAGAGGGGAGGTGAAGGAGAAATTTTTTAAAGCAGCGAGTTGTTTGAATCTGGAATGCATTGCCTGAAAGGGTGGTGGGGGCCAATTCAATAACAACTTTTAAAAACTCTTTAAACGGACGGTTATTTGAAGACAGGTTTGTGCAATTATGGGGAGAGCTGGGGAGTGGAATTGACTTTGAATAGCTCTTTTCAAAAAGCCAGCACAGACTCGATGGGCTGAATCTTTTTTTTCCCGCTCACAAGTATACAGTCAATTCACTTTACAGTATATTCTGTGAAGCACTTTGAGACGTCTAGAAGACTTGAAAAGTGCTATATCAAATGCAAGGATTATTATTATTATTATTATTAAAAATTCTATGGTTCTATGATGATTAGAACAGATAAAAAATAAATAGCTTTAGCAAAGTATTCAATTCTCAATCAGGGAATGTTTGGCGAGCTAACTCGGAAACTCACTAACTGTACAGTACTACACAATAGCAGAACAAGTCTGGAATTTTTTTTCTCGATTCGGATGGAAGTTGTATATGACCTTCATCAGTTGGTGAAACCAAAGGCTGCATGGAGTATTGGCCAAGCAACGGAGAGAGAATGAAGGAACAAGACACATATTTGTTGAAACACCAACCACTGATATTTGGGTGGAACAAAAATTCATCACTGAACAGGCCAGAGTAGGGAAACGCTATTACAGAAAATGCAGTTAGGCAGGTTGACTCCTCCTATAGGCAATTTCTATCCCAAACACTCCCCTCCCAGCTTGGGTCACACGCCTCCTGAGCAGCGCCTTGGGACGTCCTCCCGACGTGAAAGGCGCTCTATAAATAATCAGCCAGTTATATGTAATGTGACAGTTAATTTCTTTCAAGACAGTACATTTTTCTCACTTGCAAGTATTTTACTTCCTTGTAGATCTTATCAGGATCTTAATCAGTTGTTATAGGGAGAGTACTGGAGAAAATTAGATAAATACCACAATGTGCACCAAAGCACTTTAACACACTACAGTACACTTCTATGCAATACTCTTCTGTGTCTCCTCAATTGCTCCCAGCAGTACTCCCAATTCTGCCTAAATACATCATCATAATCCCTGCAGAATGAATCCAATTTTGAAAAGACAATAATAATTGCATTTGATATAGTACCTTATCATATCTTTGCAACATCTCAAAGCACTTCACAGAATATATTGTAAAGTCAAATGGGTGAAAAGCAGCAGTCAATTATCACAGCAGTATTCCACAAATAGTTGTGGATTCAGTGACCATTTAAAAAAAAAGCGATTATTACCCCTGGGAAAGCTATCCGCCAATTGACTTCACAACTGGGTTCCTACTTACTATTAGGTAAACAGGCGTATGGAGTAGGGAACAGTGATATATCGATATATCGCTAAAACCCGATATGATTTTCATATCAATATGCCGATATAGACCTTTTAAAAATATCGATATATCAGAAAAAACGATATATCGAGGTAAAAAATCGGGATGCGAGCACAATCAACTACAAGACCCAGAATGCTCATCTCTATACACAATAGACGGCTTGGGGGGGGAGGAGAGGGGGAGAGAGACGGCTGGGGGGGGAGAGAGACGGCTGGGGGGGGGGAGAGGGGGAGAGAGACGGCTGGGGGGAGGAGAGGGGGAGAGAGACGGCTGGGGGGGGAGAGGGGGAGAGAGACGGCTGGGGGGGGAGAGGGGGAGAGAGACGGCTGGGGGGAGGAGAGGGGGAGAGAGACGGCTGGGGGGGGGGGAGGAGAGGGGGAGAGAGACGGCTGGGGGGAGGAGGAGAGGGGGAGAGAGACGGCTGGGGGGAGGGGGAGATAGACGGCTGGTGGGGGGGAGAGGGGGAGAGAGACGGCTGGGGGGAGGGGGAGAGAGACGGCTGGGGGGGGGGGAAAGGGGGAGAGAGACGGCTGGGGGGGAGAGGGGGAGAGAGACGGCTGGGGGGGAGAGGGGGAGAGAGACGGCTTGGGGGGGGAGGAGAGGGGGAGAGAGATGGCTGGGGGGAGGGGGAGAGAGACGGCGGGTGGGGGGGGGGGGGAGGAGAAGGGGAGAGAGACGGCTGGGGGGAGGGGGAGAGAGACGGCTGGGGGGGGAGGGAGAGAGAGACGGCGGGGGGGGGGGGGGGGGAGGGAGAAAGAGACGGCTGGGGGGTGCGAGAGAGGGACAGCGGGGGGGGGGGGGGGGAGAGACGGGGTGGATGTGATAATATACAGATAGAGATGGGGGGGGGGATGTGAGAGAGGAGAGAGGGAGAGAGACATAGAGAGACACAGACAGAAAAACACAGAGATGGAGAGAGTGAGAGACACAGAGAGAGAAAGATATTTACCTCCTGAGAAGATAGGCCCCGAATGCGCGCGCACCCGGAATGCGCGCGCACTCCGATGGGCGCGCGCATGCGCAGTACGAAGAAAACTGAAAATATCGATATTTCGGTATATCTCGATATGAGCCAACCGATATATCCATATCGGGAAATTCCCATATCGCCGTTCCCTAGTATGGAGTAAGGAAATTTTCCCAACGTTTTGCCCTGCCGGGAATAAAACTCAGGTCCTCTTGCCTAAATGGAAAGTGCTCTAACCACTGAGCTTTAGGACTTGTGATAATGTTGCTTGGTCGCTTTTCAGTTTGAGCAGGCAATATACAATACAAATGTCTCATCACATTTTAGTAAAATATGAGTAGTATCTGAAGAGTGGCTATTTGAAAGTTTCACATCCTTCTTAAAGTATTATGGTTTGCCTGAATATCATAGTGACTGGTATGATCTTTTGTAACATATTGCATGAATGTTCTGATCCGTGCAATAAGTGAACAACATTAAGTTAGTTATGAAGCACAAGCATCATTTCCACATAAATATACAAGATATTTATTTTATTAATGTTACTACAGTAAAAGCCCGTTTATCCGGCACCCTCGGGACCTGGCCAATGCCGGTTAAAGCACGTGCCGGATATTCGGCCGAAAACACACAAAAAAAGTTTAAAAATATATATATTGTGCCTGATAAATTCTGGTTCACCGAATGCAGATTTTGTTTTGAGATGCCTGTTATACGGAAGTTACGGTTGATTGGGTCACGGATAACGGGCTGTTACTGTACATAGAAACATAGTTCTCTCAAACAAAGCAAAAATAATCAAATAGTAAAATGTTTTACTTTGGTTGGCCTTTTTGACATTGATAGTGATTTGTTGCAGTACAGTGCATAGATTGTCTGTCTATTCACAATTCTAATGAAGGTTACGTTCACTGGTACAAATTGTTAATGTCCAATTGAAAAAATGTTACTTGAGACAACAGTCACAATATCACGTACGTATTCCAAACGTCTGATATGCCTCCGGGTGCCAATTCTGACCCAAATACACTCAATAAGCACAAGCTTCTTGTGGTTAGGCCAAAAACAACCTATGTAGAGTACTGTAAACACAATTACATTAATGGATGCTGCAGGGAGAACCAAGCGGTAACAAACATCTTAGGGATGGACCACAGCTTCATAGCCTTTCATTATACATCATTTTAAACAAACATACCGTATATCTCCGCGTATAAGGCGCACCCGCGTATAAGGCGCACCCCCCGTTTTTGACCTTTTCTTGGTGAAAAAAAACAGAAGCATTTTCAATGATATTGCCGGCAGAAGGGAGGAGAGACAGGAGAGACAGGTAGGTAGGGAGAGAGAGAGGCAGGCAGCCAGGGAGGGAGAGAGAGCGGCAGGCCGGCAGCCTGGGAGAGAGAGAGGCAGGCAGGCACGCAGGCAGGGAGGGAGAGCGGCAGGTCGGCAGCCCGGGAGAGAGAGAGGGAAAGAGGCAGGTCGGCAGCCCGGGAGGGAGGGAAGGAGGGAGAGCGGCAGGTCGGCAGCCCGGGAGAGAGAGAGGGAGAGAGGCAGGTCAGCAGCCCGGGAGAGAGAGAGGGAGAGAGGCAGGCCGGCAGCCCGGGAGAGAGAGAGGCAGGCAGGCAGGGAGGGAGGGAGGGAGGCAGACTGGGTTCGGCAGAAGGTAAGCACAGCACTGAAGTCCGCTGCCGCTGCCGCTGCCCGGGCGGCCGAGGCCGAAGCCCCGTCACCCGCTCCTCCCAACCCCCGCCGGACACTGACTAAACCCCGGCTGACAGCGCGCCGGCCGCCCCTCCTGTTTACTGTATCTCCGAGGCTCAAAATTGCTTGTACCTGCGTATAGGGCGCACCCCCCATTTTCGAGATCTTCCGACCTGAAAAAAAGTGTACCTTATACGCGGAGATATACGGTAAGTGATTTCCACACTGTTAAATGTACCTCAGCAGGGTGCCTAAAAAGGTTTGACAATAGCAAAACAATATTTAGTTGAAGGACAATGTTAAAGATGTACGAATTGTCAAAATTTAAGGACAGAAGAGAATAAGTTGTTAGAAAATGAGAAAATAGTCAGAAAGTTTAAAACCTTCACCATATGAGACTTACAGGTTGTCAAGATGATCTGACAGAAAGGAGGATTACGTAGTACTTATCACAGGTCAGTCCATAGAAGACTGAAAAGATTTAAGTGTGTTCTTTCTTTTAAGTATGAAGAAAGTGAAGAAATGAGGGTTGATCTGTCAAAAGAAAGGTTCCCAATTAAAATAGGATTGGAAACAAAGTGGTAATAATCTTTACACTGACAATGTACATTGCATTCATAAAAAACTATTTTTAAATGAATAACCATTTAACTCTGCAGACAATACAAATGCAAAGATTGTTATTATAATAGTTCTGTATTTGTTTCAACCAATGATGGAGCTTGATTCCCCTCCCCTGTTCCTAGCTCAGTTGTGAATCCCTACCCCACCCTCCAATTATAAAGCCAAACAACAAGTTAAAGCTCGCAATTTCATCCATACTATGCAATTTAAAATTCAGATTACACAAGTCCTGGACTCAATGAAACATTTAGACCTTGTTTCTATATTTAAAGTGAATTTCCAATGCATCTCAGTTGCCAGTTCACCACAAATAATTTAGTGAGCGTTTTTTTTAAACTCACCTCTCTTCCTATGAAGCAAACTGTCCGACAGATCTTGGCAGATCAACTATATGTATAATATAGCGTTTCTGCTACCCCAATGCCACTTTTAGGTATGTTAATTGATTTTTTAGCAAAACAATTACTGTACTGTATACACAATTTGCTCACCGAACCCAAATATTCATCTCGATAGCTGCAAACTGTGAACATTACTTGTAATCTACAGTCCTGTATTTATTAATCACCATCTCTGCTTTAGAGGGGGTGCAGTGTATATTCACTAGGTTAGTTCCTGGGATGAGGGGACTGACCTATGAGGTTAGGTTGAATAAACTAGGGGTGTATTCTCTAGAGTACAGAAGAATTAGGGGGGATCTTATTGAAACATATAAGATTCTTAAAGGGGTGGATAAAGTAGGCACTGAGGGACTGTTTCCCCTGGTAGGAGAATCTATACCCAGGGGTCACAGTCTTAAAATTAAGAGTCAGCCATTTAGAACAGAGTTGAGGAAACATTTCTTCACTCGGAGGGTAGTGAATTTATGGAATTCACTACCCCAGAAGGCTGTGGATGCTCAGTCCCTGAACATTTTCAAGGCTGAGACTGATAAGATTTTTGAAAAATAGAGGGATATGGGGATAGGGCAGGTAATCAGAGTTAGGTGAGAAGATCAACCATGATCTTGTTGAATGGCGGAGCAGGCTTGAATGGCCTACTCCTGCTCCTAATCCTTATGTTCTTCTTTTGTTGTCAATTGCCAGTGTATTTTCTGGCAGTTTGCTGCTCGTTACAAATCTTCATTCACTACATAATCACAAGTCCTCACAACAACGCAATTGCTACTCCACAACATAATAAGATAGGTAAGCTATTACACAAATTGTAGGTGGAATTTTTTTTAAACCCTTCTGATACTGCATATCAAAAATCGTACCATTATTTTCTTTCAGTGTGGTCTTTCTTGCTCTACAACTCCTACAACTGTACAACAGCAGAGACTTTCTAAGTCTCTGCCAGTAATATCATTCACGATTAACCCTCGAAGGCTCACACCTCATTCAGTCAGGCTTCCAATCTTCCCTCCACTTCACAACAAGTCAACTGATAACCCAGGAACGCTTTAAAACTTCTCCCTTTGTCAAGATCAGGAAACCCCTCCTGTTACTTCCAATAACAATAATAACAATAATAATCTTGAATTATTTCATTTTCAGTATCATTTTCACGTCAAGCAAGTGTCAATAGAATATCGCAGAGCATTCATAAGATTTTACTGCAAAGTGTAGTGACTATATATTTTTGATAGGCAAATACAGGGGCCGTGAGATCCTACAAATAGCGAGAGTCACTACACTTTACAGTCAGAGGAGATTGGTGTGAAACAAAACACAAAATACTGCAGATGCTGGAAATCTGAAACAAAAACAGAAGTCGCTGGGAACACTCTGGGGGTCAGGCAGCATCCATGGAGAGAGGAAAAGCGAGTCAACATTTCGGGTCCACAAGGTTCCGACGAAGGGTCATGGACCCGAAACATTGACTCACTTTTCATTTCTCCATGGATGCTGCCTGACCCCCTGAGTGTTCCCAGCGACTTGGGTTCCAATCTCTTGCTGCAATCTCACTACCACTGTTGCGGTTGTCCAGTGTTTGTGGGTGGGTGGGTGAGTGACTCCCTGCCTCCCTTGTGTGTGTGTGTGTGTGGGTGGGTGGGGGGTACCTCCCTGCCTCCCTTGTGTGTGTGTGTGGGGGGGTACCTCCCTGCCTCCCTTGTGTGTGTGTGTGTGTGGGGGGGGGGGGTACCTCCCTGCCTCCCTTGTGTGTGTGTGTGTGGGGGGGGGGGGGGTACCTCCCTGCCTCCCTTGTGTGTGTGTGTGTGGGGGCCTCCCTACCTCTCTTGTCCCTGGTGCCATGTCTCCGGGCTGTGTCCAGTTCCCTCTTGATCCTGGTCTCCAGGTACTCCTGTTTCTTGGTTAGCATCTCCTCGGTTTGGCGCAGGCGGTGGATGGCTTCCTGGGGACTCGGCGTCTGCCTCCCGGCGCGGGAGCTCGAGCCCGAGAACATTCTGGATATTCTACTCATAACGAACTTCGGCTGCTGACACTCACTCTCAGCTCACACACACCCAGCTCACACACTCACACACCCAGCTCACACACTCACACACCCAGCTCACACACACACACCCAGCTCACACACTCACACACCCAGCTCACACACACACACCCAGCTCACACACTCACACACCCAGCTCACACTCTCTATGAGTGACTCTCTGCCCACCCAGGCCCGCACCGGAAGTGTTTGTGAAGCCCCGGACATACACACAGGACTGTCGACGTCATTTCCGATGGCGGAGCTGACTATCGGGCAGCGCTGCCAGGACAGGAACTGCTGCCGCCTGGGTGGGTCACACCCTACACACACACACACACACAACACACACACACTACATACACACACACACACCCAACACACACACACTACATACACACACACCCAACACACACACACTACATACACACACACCCAACACACACACACACTACATACACACACACCCAACACACACACACTACATACACACACACCCAACACACACACACTACATACACACACACCCAACACACACACACTACATACACACACACCCAACACACACACACACTACATACACACACACACACACCCAACACACACACACACTACATACACACACACTACATACACACACCCAACACACACACACACTACATACACACACACACCCACCCAACACACACACCCAACACACACACACACTACATACACACACCCAACACACACACACTACATACACACACACACACACCCAACACACACACACACTACATACACACACACACACCCAACACACACACACTACATACACACACACACACCCAACACACACACACACTACATACACACACACACACCCAACACACACACACTACATACACACACACACACACCCAACACACACACCCAACACACACACACACTACATACACACACACCCAACACACACACACACTACATACACACACACACACCCAACACACACACACTACATACACACACACTACATACACACACCCAACACACACACACTACATACACACACACACACACCCAACACACACACACACTACATACACACACCCAACACACACACACTACATACACACACACACACCCAACACACACACACACTACATACACACACACACACCCAACACACACACACTACATACACACACACACACCCAACACACACACACACTACACACACACACCCAACACACACACACTACATACACACACACACACACCCAACACACACACCCAACACACACACACACTACATACACACACCCAACACACACACACTACATACACACACACACACCCAACACACACACACTACATACACACACACACACACCCAACACACACACACACTACATACACACACACACACCCAACACACACACACTACATACACACACACACACACCCAACACACACACACACTACATACACACACCCAACACACACACACTACATACACACACACACACCCTACACACACACACACTACATACACACACACCCACACCCTACACACACACTACATACACACACACACACACCCAACACACACACACACACTACATACACACACACCCCCCCAAAACACACACACACCCCCAACACACACACTACATACACACACACCCCCCCAAAACACACACACACCCCCAACACACACACCCAACACCCAACACCCTACACACACACACCCCCAACACACACACACACCCTACACACACCCCCCCAACACACACACACCCCCCCCAACACACACACACCCCCAACACACACACACACTACATACACACACACACCCCCAACACACACACACACACAACATACACCCCAACACCTATACAACACACCCTACACACACACTACACACACACCCAACACCCCCTATACACACCCCCTACACACACACTACATGCACACACCCCCCCCCACATACACCCCCCCCCAACACACACACCTACATACACACACACCCCAACACCCCCTACACACACACTCACACACACCCTACACCCCTACATACACCCCCACCCCCACATACACACCCACACACCCTACACCCCCAACACACACCCTACACCCCTACATACACACACACCCCCACATACACACACACCCCCTATACACACACCCTACACTCCCAACACACGCTACACACACACACCCTACACACACACACACACCCCCAACACCGCCTACACACACACACACCCTACACACCCCTCACATACACTCCCTATACACATACCCCCAACACCTCCTACACACACACACTCTCTACACACACCCCCAACACCCCCTACACACACACTTACACACACACTCCAGACACACACCGTACATACATACCCCCTACACACACACACCCACTCACCAACACACATCCTCACTCCCCACACACTCACCCACCCACACTGCCCTTACCTACACACCAATTCATCCACACCCCCTCACATCCCCTACACACACCCTCACCCACACCCTACACACTCCCTCACCCACATACCCCCTACACACCCACACCCCCTACATACCCCTTCATCCACACACCCTCTACACACACACACCCTACACACCCCCTCACCCACACCTACTACACATACCCTCCTACACACCCCTCACACTCACCCACCCACACTGCCCTCACCCACACACACACCCTCACCACCCATACCACTCACCCACACCCCCCCTCACCCACACACCCATCCTCACCACCCCCCACACACCCATCCTCACCACCCCCCACCACACTGCCCTCACCCAAACCTCCCCACACCATTCACCGCCCTCACCACTCACCCCCCACCCACACCACTTACCCAATCCCCCCTCACCCACCCACACCCGTCCCTCCCTCACACTGCCCTCACCCAAACCAACCCACACCCCTCACCCACCCACATCCCTCACCCCCCAACAACACTGCCCTCACCTAAACCAACCCACAAACCCCCCTCACCACCCACATCACTCACCCACCTACAGCACTCACTCACCCACACCACTCACTCACTCACCCACACACCCTCACCACTCACCCACACACTCCCCTCACCACTCACCCATGCACTCGTCTCACCCACACACACCACTCACCCACACCCCCGCACCCCCAGAAAAAAATCATCCTGGTCACCCAATCCACGACAATTTGTGGGACACTGCGATGCACAATTGGCTGCCACTGTTTTTCCTACAAATTATACAGTCAATTAATTCACTCAGTATATTCTGAGAAGTGCTTTGAGATGCCTTATTATCATCATCTGACAATCCTTTAGTTGGGGATGGTTATGGTCACCAGCATGCCAACAAAACAAACCACTCCTATAATCTTTCAAGTGTCAGAAGTTAGAAATGGTAAAGGAGAGTGAGTGTCTGAAATTAATATATTTTATGGAATGTATTTGAAAATATCCTGTAACATGATAGCAGATAACTTCATGATATGGTGTAGTCTGATGTGCAAAGATCACTTCATGGCTGTTTGGGGAACATTTCTCTATATAAATTAGCCACCTTCATTGACTACACAGCTGCTGCACCTCATTTTAATTAATGTGAAGCATTTCAAGATGTTTTGATGTGAAAGATGCTATATCAAATGCAAGGATAATTAACTTAATGATTTATCTCATGATTTAAAAAAACTGTCACAAATATGCCATATTTGTAATAATCCTTGCATTTGATATAGCATTTGTCACGTCTTCTAGGTGTCTCTCTGTCAGAATACTGAAATTACAGTATCAGAACACCAAATTTGGTATTCCAAAGTAAATAATGTTCTGAAATACATATTTTAATGAAAATGCTGGCTGTCGAAATACCTGGTGAATTTTATAAAAACTCACTAAACATTCTCCTATCTTTCAGATTTTCTACCATTCATTTGTGATGGATGCTCAGGAGTTTTCTGGTACAGTTTCATTCATTAAAATACACTGCAAAAGATATGCTATCAACAGGAAATTGATGAATAACTACATAAAGAGAATGTTTCTATTGATCCTTTCAACTTCTTACAATATATTTCAGTTTAATATACCACATAGTTCTTCCTTTTTTGTTTAGCCTTGAACACAGAAGTAAAGATGCTCACGTTTGTTCTGGGGTAAGTTTTTGTAAATTAAACATTCAAATCTATCATTTATCTTTTTGCTGGCGAGTATGATTTCCACTCAGATCACCTCCCTGTATTTGCCATTAGCCTCTCTGTACTGTAATTATTTGCAGTGCATGTCCGTAATCTGGTTCAAGAGAGGTCATGCTGCAGAGGTGTTGATGGTTTGCTGCTTATGTAGGGAGGAGCTGAGAAAGTCAGTGATCAGGGTGTTGATAATTTGAGCCTGGACATTATGAAGGCGTGGCAGCCCACAGCCCATGAGAGTCTTGGCAGCCCACATGTATGTAGGTCCTGATGAGGCAAGTAAAGTAACATGCCTAAGAATACTGTTACCTGTTTCTTTGTGGGTTGGAGATTGTCTCGTGTGAAAATCTGATGACAATTTTTTAAATTAAAAAATATTTATTGTTGCATGAGATAATATTCTAAGTAATGTTTGAATTTGATATAGTGCCTTATCACCTCATCATGATATCTCAAAGCACTTCACATGATGTATTGTAAAATGGGTTGACTTTGTATTTTGTGGGCAAATTGCAGCAGCCAGTTTTGCTCACAGAATGTCCCAGGGTGAGTGAGTGTCCCACGAGTGAGTGACCAATGTTATTTGGGGAATTTATTAGCCAGGACGCTAGGAGAAACTCCCTTCTCTTTTCAAATAGTTCTGTTATCTTTAACATCCACCTGAAAAGGCAGATGGGACCTTGGTTTAACTTCTCATCCGAAGGACTGCACGTCCAACAATGCAACATAACTCCATTACTGCATTGGAAAGTCAGTTTAGACTATTTGATTCCAAGTCCCAACGTGGGATTTGAACCCACATTCTTCTGACTCAGACGAGAATGCTACCACTGTGCCAGGCTCACACACTGAAAACTGCATGTGAAAGTTAACAGCTCTGGTAATGAGAGCAGTGAGGGAGTGACAGTTCCTGTTGTATTTGAACAATACAAATCTTACCGACAAAGTTGAAATAGTTAAGCTCTTATACATATAACATTTGTATAAACTCTTCTAGAAATGTTGCAACAGTGAATTATAATTTTTGTAACTTGTTCAAGTGAAGCATTTGGTATCTTTTTCCTATTCTGCTGAGCTGCGCTTTCCGTGGTTAATATATAGTTCTTTTCAGTCATTCACATTATTTGTATCTTCCACTATATTGCGCGTATAGTACATGATCTATGATCATTTTGCATAGTTTGAGAGAAAAAATACATTCTTCAATAATTTAATTTCTAGTCAGCTAGCTTACAGGCTATCCTCTCGCCAACTTCTGGGGTTAGTCTGGCCAAATCCTTCTATGCTATAGTATTTAGTAATTTTTCTAAATTTTCAGATATGCATAAAAAAAGAACCAATAAAATTGGAAGGACCCTCATCCTACAGCTGCATCTATAAGAATTGTAATGCAAAAGAACTTTTGCCATTTATTTGCCCTCATTGTGAAAAGCACTTTTGTCTAGGGTGAGTATAAGAATAATTGTGTAAGATGAATTTTGAAGACTGTAGTGTTAGAGATTTATTATTGAGTGTGTTGGTACTCTGTTGAAGGCATCGTCACCAGTCAGACCATGACTGTGAAAAGCTGGAGGTTCCAAAGTCACACCTGGCTCTCACAAAGCAAACAGTAAAAGAAACTGTTGGTAAGTGCTACATTCCTTTACATGAGCTGCAAAGTGTTCTTACATTATACTACCAACTGAGCCAACTGTATTATCCCTTTTGTCCAAGCTCGTAATTGATTTATGTAATCCAATTTAGATCTGCCAAAACTGTTGCATTAAAACCAAGAAAAGCCCAAGAAATACTGGATTAGTTTAGCTGACTCTCTCCTATATATATAATATTAGGGTCCGGTGATATATCGATATATCGGTTATATCCAATATAATTTTCATATCGATATGCCGATGCATTTCAAAAATATCGTTATCGAAAAAGTCGATATGTCGAAAAAATAGGAATGTGCGCGCACTGAACTACAAGACCCAGAATGCTCATCTCTATACACAATGCACAGACCGAGGTGCAAAGCCGCCATATTGTATTCATAGTCCTCGAATATAATATACGTGTATGCAAGGGGTGAGGGGAGAGAGACGGCGGGTGGGGGCGGGGGGGGGGGGGGGGGAAGGGAGAGAGAGACGGTGTGGTGGGAGAGAGAGAGAGACGGCGGGGGGGGGGGGGGAGAGAGAGACGGTGGGGGGGAGAGAGACGGCGCTGGGGGGGAGAGAGAGATGGCGGGGGGTGGGGGAGAGAGACGGAGGGGGGGTGGGGTGAGAGACGGGAGTGAGAGACGGGAGGATGTGATAATATACAGACAGACAGACAGACAGACAGAGAGAGAGAGAGAGAGAGAGCCATATCGACGGACCCTATATAATATATATATATATCTGTATTGTGTTCCATACATTAATAATACATTGATAATCCTTACATTTGGTAGTGAACTTTTCACTTAAGGAGGATGTTCCGAAACACTTTATGGGGGTATACTGTAAAGTGTCGTCGCTGTATTTTGTGGGCAAATGCAGCAACCAGTTTGTGTGTAGCAGTGCCCCACACACAGCCTGGAAGTGAGTGAGCAGTTTTATTTGTGGGATTGTTGGCTGGAGAATCGTGAGGAACTACCTCGTCTTTTCGCATAATGCCATGGGACCTTCTAATCCAGACCGAGCCTTGGGTTAACATCTCATCTAAAGGACGGCAATAATGTGGCACAGCCTCAGCAATGCATTGGTGTATCAGTTTCTATGATTTCCTAGTCCTGGCATGGAGCGTGAACCCACAACCTTCTGACTCAGGCAAGAATACTACCAACTGAGCCAACCTAACACACAGACCAGCCTGTATACAAATGTTCAGTCACTACATTTAACAGCAATTTCCTGTGAAATGCTTTGGAATATTTCCACTGATTAGTTACTATATCAAAGTAATTTTGAAGGAATACTGTGTTCCCTGATCAAAGAGTTGGGTTGGGGATGTAATCCTGAACCATCTGTCAGCTATCTTTGTGTAGTCAGTGATGTGGACACCCTTTGTAGAATTACCTCCCAAATCTTCTAATTAAGATGTGAAGATTCACTGCAAACAATTACAATTCCTTTTATTGTACAGCGTACTGAAACTGCTGCATAATGCTGTTAATTTGGTTATGTTTATTGCAATATTTTATTAATTTATTCAATAGGGGTCTAATATACATGTTATGTGGATATAGGTAACAGAAAACTGTTTGTCTATGCTAAACAGATAAGTAAATTGTTAAATCAGCCTTTAACTGTATTGTATTTTGTACAACAAAATCCATGAACAGAAGTACAGTAAAAGCTTGGTTATCCGGCACCCAAACAACCGGAACACTCAACCAACGGGTATCTCCCAATACAATTCACCATTCCAGCAACCGCATCTCATACTGTAGCCATCCGGGAAACTCGTGGTATACTTACTTTGCACATGCATGCACACTTATTAAACTTACCGAACCCTGGAATGCTTTTTTACCGATCATTTTACCGAGTGTGCTGGAATGCTTTATTGGTAAGTATCCATACAATAGTCTGTTATTATTTAGTCTATTATTAATACGGTATGTTTTAAAATAAATGTTAAAAAATTGTAGGATTTTCGGCAACTTGCTGCTCGAATATCTGCCATATTTAATTAACCGGCAATTGTCAGTTCCTGAGGGTGTCGCATAACAAAGCTTTCACTGTATTTTGTCAGAACCTAAGAAAGCAGTCCCAGTGAAGAAAGGAAGAAGAGGAGCAAAGAACAGTGAAACTGCTGCAAAGGTGGCACTTATGAAGCTGAAGCTGCATGCCATTGGAGACAAGTCCATTCCACAGGTTAATAACAAATCTATTTCAAAATGAAGTTTCATTAAAGGCTTATCAACAACAACCATGGGAGAAAACAAACCAATATGTTTCCCAAGATTCAAGCTTATCTCATATCTAAATCTCTAATGTAAATTAAAGTTCAGATTTCTGTATTATCAAGTTTCACTCCACATTAGGGTCCGGCGATATATCGATATATCGGTTATACCTGATAGAATTTTCATATCAATATGCCGATACAGACATTTCAAAAATATCGATATACCGAAACACCGATATATCGAAAAAATCGGAATGCACGCGCACTGAACTACAAGACCCAGAATGCTCATCTCTATACACAATGCACAGACCGAGGTGCAAAGCCGCCATATTGTATTCATAGTCCTCGAATACAATATACAGGTATACAAGGGGTGAGGGGAGAGAGACCGGGGGGGTGGGGGGGAATGTGCTAATATACAGATAGATAGAGATGGGCGAGAGAGGAGAGACACAGACAGAAAAACACAGAGATGGAGAGAGTGAGTGTGAGAGACACACAGAGAGGGATATTTACCTCCTGAGGAGATAGGCCCCGAATGCGAACGCATCTCGCAACACGCGCATGCGCAGTACGAAAGCCACAAAAATATTGATATGTCGGTATATCTCGATATGAGCCTGTCGATGCTGCCAGAGTGCCTTGCAAGCCTGAACGAACACTTCCATGCAGTTCAAATGGGAGCGTAATTGTAAAAGCAGTTAACGTTATCAACATATGAAACAAACAGTGCCAGCTGCATATTTGTTTTTTACGAAGACCCCATATTTGAATTTAAGGTCTAACTAATACAGTGAAAGCTTGCTTATCAAGCACCCGATCAACCATTACTTCCATATAACCGGCATCACAAAAAAAGGTCCGCATTCGATTAACCAGAATTTATCCGGAAAAATGCATTAAAGTTTATTTATTTATTGTGTTTTCGGCCGAATAACTAGCACGTGCTTTAACCGACATTGGCCAGGTCCCAAGGGTGCTGGATAAACGGGCTTTTACTGTACTTCGAATCACTTGTCCACAAGTTTGCATCATGCTTACCTCACCGTCCTGTAAGAGGTGCATGGCCTAAGAGGGAGGCATGTTTGAGGAGAAAAAATGAGGAACAGTAAGTTTGAGCCTTACTTGTTACCAGATCCAAATGATAGTTTAGATTCTCAGGTGAGAAATGTTGTGATATTTTACTTACTAAGTAAATATCTAAATACTAAGTACGAAATATCTTAATGGAAGAGATTGATCCAAACATATTATAGCTCCATGGTTCTAAATGAATACAAACTAATGGAAGTTCCGTTCCATTATATATTCCACACATACTCCGCATCTAATATTTTCAGAAACCACTCTTTAAAAACCTGCAGAGAATGCCTTTTGGATTTCTGACTTTTTTATTTCATACAAAGGCAGATCATCATTGAAATGAAATTGTTTCTTGTAGAATGAACGAGTGTACTTTCAAGTTTTTTTGCCAAGAGGAAGCAATGAGAAAAGCAGACCAGTTTTCTTCTGTTCTAAATGGAGTATTGGAAAAGTGGTGGATTCTGCTGCTGCACTAGTGAACCTAAGAAATGACAACAATATTTCCACAGCTAAGGTAACAATGTATGATAAAATATAAAAGTTTTACACATTAATTTTATTCATAGACACCTTAGTTTTTATTGATGCTTCATCTGCAGCTTCTGTTGGTTATTTAAGCAGGACCTGATGAATTAGCTTGTTTAGAGCTACTGCAAATATTTGCCCACAGACTTGGTTTTATATTATTTAGGTATAAAAATAAGAATAAATGATGGGACAATGTGTTAGAGCACAAATAATGTACAATGGTAGAATGCTGGTTCAGTCTTCCAGGCTCCAGCAAATTTCCAATTTCAATTTGGCTACTGAAAGTTGGTGCTTGGCAGAGAAAGGTGAAAACAACAACAAATTACATTTGTATAGTGCCTTTCATATCGGGAGGACGTCCCAAGGCACTGGACAAACAGTATTTCTGATCCGAGCTTGGGGTAGGGTTTGAGGAAGGTGGGGGGCAATTAAGTGCTCTGAGACGCCATCCAACGTGGAGGGCACTATATAAATCGAAGTTGTGGTTGTTGCTGTTGGGAAGGAGGTTGATCGAAAGCACAGTCGAAGAGGAGAGCCTTGAGGTGGGTCTTGAAGGAGGCAACTTATGGGACAAGGGAATAGAATGCTATAAGCATCTTCACTGGGTTGCTCTTGTGTCTTTACAGTGATTCCAATAAGTTATATTTGAAAGATGGCCTAGGAGCAAGCTGTCCACTGCACTCTTTAAAACGGGCTGTTTCATAAGGAGCGAGAATAAAAAGTGTAGTACTGTACAACCTTGAAAAGCAAGATAAAAGCTGGTGTGCTAACACCCAAATTGTGGCAGTGCTAGTTCAACAATGACAACAACAAAATTGTACTTTTTTAGTCATTATTGTCTTAATGAGATTTGCGGTATTTTTTTCCAGAAACTAAGGCTGTGTCACAGCGAATCAGGAAGCCCATTGTCCATGGAGAACACTTTGGAATCATGTCTAAAGAGTATTGACAGTCCCCTGTACAATGGAGGAAATATTATTCTTGAATATATGGACAATAATAACACAGTATTAGAAAACACAAACTCGTATATGGAATGACCATTGCTAAAATACACAAAAATTATTATTTTAATTTTTGTCTAAAAAGACTGGACTAATGACTGCTACTGATGTATAAAATTGGTGTAGTGTTGTATAATCTATTCAGAAATGTCTGTATAAAAAGAATCTTTTTGGTTCTACCAAATAGTTTGTGCCTTTATACTGGAACTTAATTTGGGAACCTTAAAGGTATGTTCAAGAAACTCGCTTCCATGGGTAATTGTTTAGCTGAAGATTAAGTCGTCACATTTCAACAACTTGCACTTATAGAGAGTCTCAGAGTGCGTCACACATGAATAAACATTTCTGTGCTAACACTCAAAATAATTTTTATGACTCCATGCCATATCACACAGTGTTCTTTTTTCACCAACTCTGGAGTCAAACTGGCTCTAAGATAACATGCTTGGCCAAAGAATATTGGATTGAGTCAACTCTCTATGGCAGAGCTAATAATCTGGTTCCTGAGCCAGGTGGGTCTGCAGTTGTCCATGGCACTGCTTATGTCACAGCAACCAGCCCAGCACATTGGCAGGATTTGGAAAGGCATGGATGTCATTGGGGGTACTCATACTCAGCTCATATTAATCCTGCAACCCAAAGCTTTAACAGGTAGGGTGGTCTTAGCTGGACAAGTTGGAAGTTTTCCAGATTGTGTTTTCACTGGCAGGCTTTCTTAGCTGGTTGAACTCCAACAGTACCCTATCCTACACTCTGGTGTCCCCAAGCCTTAGCTCTTTCATACTACCTAATTAGGTAGGGTTTAATGGTATCCTGTAGCTCAGTGGTTTGAGCGCTCACCTTGCAAGCGATAGACCTGGGTTCAATTCCAGGCAGGATGAAACGTTGGGCAAGTTTCCTTATTCCTTATGCCTGATAATAATCCCTCAAAATTTTTTTTTGCCATTTCAATCCACAACTTTGTGGGACACTGCTGTGTGCAATTGGCTGCCATATTTCGCCCACAAATATACAGTTAATTTACAGTATATTCTGCGAAGCACTTTGGGACGTCGAGAAGATATGAAAAGTGCTGTATCAAATGCAAAGATTATTATGAGGCTATGTCTCACCAGGGTGAATGTATATTCCATTCCAGAAATGGGAATTTCCATGTCTGGAATGGATTATTAACCATGAAAAGCGACCCGCCAATTAACTAACAACCGGGTTCCTAGTAACTGCTAGATAAATAGTGAGAATAAGAAAAACAACAACAACTTGCATTTGTATAGCACCCTCCACTTGGTGGTGTATTGCAAACCTTAGCAATGTCGGAGGCTGAGCCAGCAGGAGGAGGAGGTGATGGTAACCGTGGTCGAAAAAGGTCTTCAGGCGACCTGAAGGTGGTGAACGAGAGAGTTCCAAGGCTTTGAGGCATAGTGGCTGAAAGCATGGCTGCCAATGGTGGAACAGAAGATTCGGGGGACAAGAAGAAGGATGTACCCAGTAGAGTGGAGACAGCGGGTACTGCTGTGGGGAGAGAGGATGTTAGAGAGGTAAAGAGATAACAACAACAACAACAACAAATTAGACTTATAGAGCGCCTTTCACATTGGGAGGACGTCCCAAGGGCACTGCACAGGAGGCGAGTGACCCGAGCTGGGAGGGGAGTGTTTGGGAGGGGGTAGAAAACGTGGGGGAGGTCGAATAATTAGGGGGGGAACAGAAGGCACGGTCGAAAAGGAAAGTCTTCAAACCGGCCTTGAAAGAGGAAAGGGAGGAAACAAGGCGGAGGGATTGGGGGATGGAATTCCATAGGGTGGGAGCGGAGAAACTGAAGGCTCTGCCTCCGATGGTGGGGCAGTTCGGGCGGGGGGCTTGGAGCAAACCAAGTCCTGCTGAACGGACGGTCTGGGTGGACTTATAGGGGGAGAGTCAATCGGATAGATAGGGCGGGGCAAGGCCGTGTAAGGACTTGAAAACGAGGACAAGGGTGCGGCCTTGCCCCACCCTTGCCCGTCTCCACTGGCTCCCCATCGGGGAGCCAGTGGAGACGGGCGAGGGTGGGGGTTATGTGGTCACGGAGGCAGGTGCGGGATAGTACACGGGCTGCAGAGTTTTGGATGACCTGCAGCCTGTGAATGGAGGAGCTGGGGAGGCCGATGAGGAGAGAGTTTCCATAGTCCAGCCGTGAGGTGATGTACACGTGCACAATTGTTTCGGCAGCGTGGGGGGTGAGATAGTTGCGGAGCCTGGCAATGTTGCGCAGGTGGAAGTAAGCGGTGCCGGTCAAGGCACGGATGTGGGGGAGAAAGGAGAGTTTTTGGTCGAACGTGATGCCGAGGTTCCTGACTGGCTTTGTGAGGTGGAGAGTACAGCCTTGGATGTTGAGGCTGGCAGCGCCCAATGTGCGAAGGCGCTGGCTTGAGCCAATCAGGAGGGCCTCGGTCTTGCTCACGTTCAATTGGAGGAAGTTGTCCCTCATCCAGGACTCAATGTCGGACAGACATGCTGTCAGAACATCGATGGTCTGGGGGTTGAGGGATGAGGCTGAGAGGTACAGTTGGGTGTCGTCCGCATACATGTGGAAATTTACCCTATGTTTGCAGATGACATCGCCCAGAGGGAGCGTGTAAATGGTGAAAAGGAGGGGGCCGAGGACAGAGCCCTGGGGGACGCCGTGAGAAACCGTGTGGGGGTTTGAGGAGAAACCGTTAGAAGATACAAAATGTAGGTGGTGGGTCAGGTAGGAATGGAACCAGTCAAAGACTGTGCCTTGTAGGTTGAGGTGGGAGGAAAGACGTTGGAGGAGGATGGTGTGATCAACTGTGTCGAACGCAGCAGACAGGTCAAGGAGGACGAGGCGGCACAGGGAGCCCTGGTCACAGGCGGTTAGGATGTCGTTTGTAACCTTGACCAGGGCAGTTTCCATGCTGTGAGCAGGGCGGAAACCTGATTGGAGGGGTTCAAGGAGTGAGTGGGTTGAAAGGAAGGAGCGAAGCTGGGAGACAACCACTCTTTCAAGGACCTTAGAAAGGAACGGGAGGTTGGAGATGGTTCGGTAGCTTGATGGCTGTGACGCATCAAGGGAGGGTTTCTTCAGGATAGGGGTGATGGTGGCTGTTTTAAGTGAGGTAGGGACGGTGCCTGAGGAGAGGGAAAGGTTGATGGTGTCAAAGATGAGTGGGGCCAGGAGGTGGAGTTGGGTGCGGAGGAGGGGGGTGGGGATGGGGTCCAGTGAACACGTGGTGGGTTTCATGGAAGTGATTATTTTTGTGACTGAAGACGGGGAGGTGGGGATGAAAGTATGAAAGGGGGGGTGGGTGGGGGTTGGAATAACGTATGGAGGGGCGGAGGTGGAGGAGAGATGGGGGGAGGAAACCGCAGAGCGGATTCTCTTGATTTTGGACTCGAGGAAGTCCAACATCTCCTCACAGCGTGCGTTTGAGGAGAGGATCTGCGAAGCGAGATGGGGGGCGCGGAGGAGCTGGTTGGTGGTGGCGAAGAGGAGGCGGTGGTTGTCCTTCGCTTCCAGGATTATCCTGGAGTAGAAGGCTGATTTGGCGGTGGCTAGGGCGGAGCGGTAAAATTTGATGCGGTCCAGCCAGATTTGCCGGTGGACCGTGAGGCCAGATTTGAGCCAGGTGCGTTCAGCTGCTCGCACTTGGCTCTTGAGGGAACGGAGGTGAGTTGTGTACCACGGTGATGATCGGGAGTGGGAGACAGTTCTGGAGGTGAGGGGGATCAGGGTGTCGAGGGTAGTGGAGAGGGTGTTATGGAGGGTGGTGGAGGCGGAGGATGGGTCAGTACACGAAGAGTGCCATAGGGGGAGGAGGTCGGAGGTTTCGAGGGCAGAGGTGAAGGTTTGTGGGCGAATCTTCTTCCAGGGCCGGTAGAAGATGGTGGTGGGTTTGGAGGTGGAGGGGGTAGGGATAGAGGTGTTGAGAGAAATGAAAAAGTGGTCTGTAATGGCCTTGTCGATGATAGTGACGCCAGAGACGTTGAGGCCTCGGGTGATCACCAGATCGAGCGGATGGCCGTGGGTGTGGGTGGCAGTGTGAATGTGAAGGGAAAAGTTAAAAGACGAAAGCAAAGAGGAAAGTTCAGAGGAGATGGAGCAGGAGGGGGTGAAGTGGAGGTTGAAGTCGCCAAGAATGATAAGGCGATCAGAGGAGGCACAGAGGGAGGTTAAAAGTGAGATGGCAGGAATGGAGGGATTTAAACACTAGTGAGGATCTTGAAGTCGATCTGCTCTGTGATAAGGAGCCAGTGGAGTTTGTCAAGGACTGGGGTAATTGTGGTACGAAGTTTGGTGTGGTGGGCAGCGGAGTTTTCGATGAGCTGAATTTTGTGAATGGTGGAGGAGGGCAGACCGGCAAAGAGGGAATTGGAATAGTCCAGAGGTGACAATGGCATGGACCAGGGATTTGGCAGCTTTTGTAGTGAGATATTGACAGAGACAGGCAATGTGGTGGAGATGGAAGAAAGCAGTGCTGGTGGGGAAGGAAGGATAATTGGAGAATGTAAAACTTGCCTAATGTAAATGTGTTATAATGTAATATGCATAAAACAAAGTATAAATTATGCAAATTGCGCCTCCAATCTCTTCATCACTCCCCACCCCCAATGCCAGAGGTATGTTGGTTCAGCCCGGAGAGACTTAGGAGATCCTGTCATTCTGCATTGTAATTATTGCAGATTCCAGTTAACATAGTCACGCTTTGATTGTATTTTTGTTCTGCATTAGTGCATTGCATACTCTGTTAATGTTCTCCAGAGGGGAGTCTCTGGTAACCTTGGTTTATAGTCACGTTACTATTTTAGAAACAGCACAAATTCTAGTGTGAAAATCAACTCAGATCAGAAATCATTGTTTGACCGGTTGGTTAGTGAGTTGGTTGGTTAGTTATTTTTGTGTGTGTGTTGTTGAGGATGTGTGAAACAGGCAAAATTTGTAAACCAACGGTTAAAGAGAAATTTCATTGCAGGTCAGAGGTAAAGCACCCAATTTGTTTGAGTGATTGAGGGGCGGGCTGTATGATTCACTGACAGCACAGCACAAGGAAGTCCGTACACAAGACAGTCAGAACTAAACCCAAATGAGTTTAAGGACAAGTTCAGAACAATGTTGGGGCCACCGATGAGGAACTAACAAAACATTTTAAGTGATTCATCTACCGACATGATATCACTCTCTACACTACAGCCAGAATGGATTTATTATTGAATTGCCAAAGGAAGCATCTCTATTGATAGATAACTTCGTAAAGTTCAGCTGGAAATCGAAGCTTTCCTCTCTCGCTCTCTCTCTCACTGTGTGTGTTCCTGTGGATGAATCCGGCTTTGGGAACACACACTTCAGGAAGCGCTGACACTTTCAACTTGTGGTTCTGATACTAAAAGTTAACACATTCAGTGTCTTTTGTGTTTGAACACACAGCAATAAAGCAGCCAGTTCAGCAAGTTGGACTCACTACGTACAATTCAGAAAGTGTGGCAGCAGAGATTAGGAGTGACTGAGTGTGAGTGAGTGAGTGTGTCTGTCTTATGTGTGTGTCTAGCAATAACTTGAGTGAGCAGCACAGAATGAGGCACATCTCCCATGTGGTTTGGGTCTTATCACTGACAGTGGTGCTGTCTGAGAATTCCTCTGTCACATTTCTCAGCGTGAATTTCAACAAGGACCTTGCATTTCTGGAGAAGGCACAGGATGAGTTCAGTGTTTCCTCCATGTACGGGAAGAGCTTATCCAGAGGAAAGAGGAGACTTTCTGTCATATCTGGCAACCCGGAGGTTGTGCAGATGGTAAATGTAAGCAGGGGGTCTGACCAGGCCTCTTTCACTGTGTATGTGCAGGCTGGCAAGGTGGGAGAGACCAGCCTGAACCTTGAGCTCTGGGACTCACTGGACAACACGGATGTCTTGATTGAACATAAGGGTGATGTGAAGGTTCAAGTGCTTCCACATGAAGGACAACCATCGTCACTTGTCACAGCTGCTGGCCCTCTGATGTACTTGCTCCTTCTTTTGGTTTTATTGAATAAATGTGCTTTTGGATGTAAGATCAATCTGGAAACCTTAGGTAACCTTCTGAAGCAGCCCCAGCCTGTTATCATTGGAGTTGCTGTGCAGTTCGTCTTGATGCCATTCTATGGTTTCCTCCTGACCAGACTGGCTCAGTTGGATCAAGTCTTGTCTCTGGGCTTTATCATGGCTTGCTCTTGCCCTAGCGGAGGAGGGGGCTATCTCTACGCTTTGTTTCTGGATGCAGATGTGACCTTGGCTCTCTCCATGACATTCATATCTACAGTTCTAGCTGTGCTTCTGACACCAATATCTTTTTCAATGTACAGTTTCATACTCGGTGCATCAAATAATCTACATATTCCATATTTGATAATTGGATCTACCCTCCTTTCCATTGCATTGCCCATATCCTTTGGAATATTCTTAAAACAGAGAATGCCGAATGTCGCGAAGACTGTTGAAGGAATAATACGACCATTCAGTGTAATTATCATCACAGGAGGCTTTTACCTTGGATTCAAAATGGGATCGACTTTCTTCCAGAAACTTGACCTCAAACTATGTTTACTTGGATTGTTGGTGCCACCATTTGGCCTGTCTATTGGATACTTATTTGCTGGTGTCTTCAAGCTCGGCCTTCCAGTCTGTAAAACTGTAGCAATAGAAAGTGGAGTCCAGAACACTTTATTGGCGCTGGCAATACTCCAGTTTTCCTTTCCTCAGCCAGAAGCTGATTTAAGCTCTGCAGTTCCCTTCATTGTAGCTGTCAGTGCAGCCTGTGAGATGATATTGCTATCCTTGATTTACACCTTCAGGAAAAGATATTATGGCAATAAGTGGCTGCCTTTATAACTTCTCTTTCCAAAAGGTCTAAATGTTCATTGAGTGTTTTATTCTCATACAGTCAGGATCTATAATTATTAGAAATGACCCACTTCAGATACCAGTTCATTCTTTTATTTGGTGTAAATTTTGTGTTTATTGCGAAAAATATAAATTGATCTTGTTGTTATCATGGTGGGAAATGGTTGTAATGTTTTCAGTTTAACAGTTAATCAACTCAGTAAATTCAGATTGTAATCTGATTACAATGTTTTGATTAATTGGTTGTAATGCAAGTTTCTTAAAAGCCTTAAGTGCCATTAATAAAGGAATGCATTCAATGTTTGACTATTTTTCCAATACAAAAGTATTCTTTCTCAGCAGTTCATTTCTAAATTATTTTCATTAATATTGCAGTCCATGATAATATGACAATTATCTCTTCTAACTATTATAATAATAATCCTAGCATTTCTTTTAGTGCTATATTATGTGTTTGAGATGTCTCAAAGCATTTCACAAAATATAGTGTAAATTAAATTGACTATATTTTGTGGGCAAACAGTGATACCAAACAGGTAGGAGGTGTGAGGAGGAGGGGTTGAGGCAGAGAGTTCCAAAGTTTTGGGGCCTAGTGGCTGAAAGCATGGCCACCTATTGTAGAGTGGAGGATTCAGGGGACAAGGAGGAGGCTGGACCCAATAGAACAGAGGCAGCAGATACTGCTGTGAAGAGAGGAGGTTAGAGAAGTAGGGGGTTGCAGAGGAGTGTAGGAATTTAAACACATGAGTGAGGATCTTGAAGTTGATCCGCTTTGTGACGGGAAGCAAATGGAGTTTGGCAAGGACAGGGATAATCGGGAT
The DNA here is from genome assembly GCA_035084275.1 of Hydrolagus colliei. Classification (NCBI taxonomy): domain Eukaryota; kingdom Metazoa; phylum Chordata; class Chondrichthyes; order Chimaeriformes; family Chimaeridae; genus Hydrolagus; species Hydrolagus colliei. The sequence goes on along the minus strand of CM068743.1, from coordinate 79,086,642 downwards.
ACAAAGTTTGGTGTGGGTGAGAATGCGGGAGGCGAAGTTTTGGATGAGCTGAAGTTTGTGTATGGTGGAGGAGGGGAGACCGGTGAGGAAGGCATAGGGCGTCCAGCTGAGAGGTGACAAAGGCATGGACCAGGGTTTCAGCATCTTTTGGGGTGAGATATCGGTGGAGTTGAGTAATGTGGCAGAGATGGAAGAAAGCGGTGCTGATGAGGGGAGAATGGATAGCTGGGGAGCGAACCTGATGCCTAAATTGCCCAAGGAATCGGAGAGTTTTAAGGTCAGGTCAGAACCGTGGGATAGAAGAATGGAGTACTCATGCTCTTGTTCTGAGTAGCGTATGTCCTATATCAGATATTGTAACTGCTTCACATGGTAGAACATTACATTAATTTCTTATCTCCCTGTGGACATTGTTATATGCGAACTAATTGCTACCAATATACTTGATATTAATTAATGCTGAGCATTTTTTTTGATATCTTGATGTGTTAAGATCTGTGAGCTCAAAGTCCCAAAGTGGAACTTGAACCTTCAATCTTTTAACTGAGAGGAGAAAGAGCTACCAGCTAAGCCAGGCTGATGCCTAAACTCCAGTAACAATTTGCCATACACCCAGTAAATGATGATTGAAATCAGCCTAGTTTCCTGTTTAAGAAAAGCATGAAGCAGAAAAAGGCATCACCTCGAGTTAAATGATAACAACAACCAAATTACATTTGCAAGGCGCCTTTCACGTTGGGAGGACGTCCCAAAGCGCTGGACAGTCAATGTTTCAGACCCGAGCTGGGAGTCGGGTTTGGTGGGGGTGGCGGTCAGGGCTGGGGAAGCTCTCGAGGTGAAAAGCGCTATATCAAATGCAAGGATTATTATTATTATTATTATTGTAGCTTTTTTAATCATGTCACCAGCGCCCAGTGCAGGAGGAGGAGGGGAGGGTGGGAGGGGTAATGGGGAGAAAGTCATGACTGATGTTGACTGATCAGCTGAGGGTCTGTTAGGGACCGTCATAACCTGTGACTCCCGGGAGGCAGCAAAACAAGAGCAGCAAATTAGAGACGCTCCCTGGAGCTGTGCGCATGTGCAGTGCATGATAACGGAAGCTGCTGAGGGTGAGGATGTGTCTGTGTCTGATTCCCAGGACAGAGACATTCCCAGGACAGGGAAGAGAGACATTCCCAGGACAGAGAGGGGAGACATTCCCAGGACAGGGAGGAGAGACATTCCCAGGGCAGGGAGGAGAGACATTCCCAGGACAGGGAGGAGAGAGATTCCCAGGACAGGGAGGAGAGACATTCCCAGGACAGAGAGGGGAGACATTCCCAGGACAGGGAGGAGAGACATTCCCAGGGCAGGGAGGGGAGACATTCCCAGGGCAGGGAGGGGAGACATTCCCAGGACAGGGAGGAGAGACATTCCCAGGACAGGGAGGAGAGACATTCCCAGGACAGGGAGGAGAGACATTCCCAGGGCAGGGAGGAGAGACATTCCCAGGACAGGGAGGAGAGACATTCCCAGGGCAGGGAGGAGAGAGATTCTTGGGGGGCCAGGGGTGGGAGAGATATTTCCCCAGTTTGGAGGAGGAGAGGGAGATTCCCAGGGTAAAGGGGTGAGATATTCGGGCGGGAGAAAGAGAGTTTACCAGGGGGGGAGGTATTCCAAGCTCACTGGGCACCGTTCTTTTTAACTTGAGTATTGATTGTTTTCAGACGAGTGTTTGCGGTTTGGAAGATGACAAGTGTCAATTGTGGAGATGATCCCTGGCAGGAATGTCTGGAGGCTGCGGTAGCTGTTGCTCGGCAGGCTGGCGAGGTGAGGAAAATAATAATAATAATCCTTGCATTTGATACAGCGCTTTTCACATTTTATCGATGCCTCAAAGCGCTTCACAGAATATACTGTAAAGTGAACCGACTGTTTATTTGTGGGTGAAATGTGGCAGCCAATTGCGCACAGCAGTGTCCCACAAACAGTCGTGGATTGAAATGGCCAATTTCATTTTATTATTGTGTTTTTTTTTGAGGGATTATTATTAGGCGTGTGGAGTAAGGAAACTTGCCCTGATCTGACTGGATTAGAACACAGGTCTCACACTTGTAAGGCGAGTGCTCTAACCTCAGTGGTTGTGTATGTATAAATGTATAGAGATTTGTCCTTCAATCTGTAATTTGCAGTTTTTCTTCATTCAACTGGTACAGGGATTATTTCGCCCTCTATAAGAATAATAATCATTGCATTTAATATCGTGCCTTATCATGTAATTGAGATTCTCAAAGTGCTTTACAGAATATACTGTGAAGTGTATTCTAAGTACAGTATATAGTGAGTGAAATGTGGCAGTCAATTGCGCACAGCAGTGTCCTACAAACAGTTATGAAAGGAATTATTGCTACTGGAAAGCAACCCACCAATCCACTAACAACCGCACTCCAATTTAATGCTAGATATACAGATATTTGGAGTAAACAAACTTGCCTAAGGTTTCCCCTTGTCCGGGAATCGAACCCGGGTTCTCTCGCTTGCAAGGTGAACGCTCTAACCACTACCCTACAGGATTCTGTTAATCCACTAGACAAAGCCGTGATATTTAGGTTGTTTCTAGCTGTACAATCTTTGGAATTCCATCCTGTAATCCATCCGCCTTGCACTCTCCCTAGACTCCTTCAGGTCCCTCCTGAAGACCATCCTCTTCAACCGTGCCATCAGTCATCCCCCTTCCCCTCCTTGATCCCGAACTTAGCTCGGGTCTGAAACACTGACTGTCCAGCACATTGGGACATCCTTCCAACATGAAAAGCGCTATAAAAATGTAAACTTGTTGTTGTTGTTGTTGTTGCTGCACAAACAGCAGGAAGCTTGCCTGAAAGTGGCAAGTTATGTGGTTGTAGCTAGTTAGACTCCAGCAGTTACCCCAATGCACACTATGGGTTCCTTGGCTTTTGACAACTGCACCCAATCTTCTCTGGAACTAAAATCCAAATATCCCTTGAAGAATATTTTCCTAAACTAATCTGTGGGATGACTTGTCATTGATAAGCATGTTTTAGTCAATCCAAGTTTTCAGCGTTCGGTAAGTATCAGTAAGTCTTTCATTTACATCTGTTTATGGGGCATTACTGAGTGCAAATTTACTGCTGGGCTCACCTACAAACACACAGTCACTGCGCTTTACTTGCAAATGCTCTGAATCACGTTTCAACTATGTGATAAGGTGTGATATTAAATCGTTACTATTTTTCATCTGTATCACTTATAATGTGATACAAACCCAACCCTTTCCATAATAGAATATTTCTAATGAATTGGGCCACAGTAATTATTGAGTATGAAATAGCTTTGCTATTGATCCTCGAGGGCTCCCTGCCTCAATCCCTTCCTCGTCTTCAGATCGCAGCTGAAGATATTGCTCAACTGCACCTACAGTCACCTCACCCCCTCTTCCGCGCTTGCCATCAAGCTCCAACACTGTTAAGTGCTGCGAAACCGAACCCCTTCAAGTGGTGGAGCCAGAAGGACGTTATATAAATGCAAGTTGTTGTTGTTCCTGCAGGTAATCCGTGAAGCCTTGAAAACTGAACAGTCAGTAATGCTAAAAAGCTCTCCTGCGGATCTGGTGACTGAGACAGATCAAAAAGTAGAAAAAATGATAATAAATGCCTTGAAGAAAAAATTTCCATCTCACAGGTAATTCATGTACTAACAACATATTGCAGAGGTGATGTATTAGGTGTGATTCTGTAAACTTGTACCTCACCTACACAGTTATTCTCATATAGCCTTTTGGGAAGTTCCTTGCCACGATGTAAGATTTCCTATAAATTAAATGGTTAGATAATAGCTAGTGTTTCTTCTGGTGTTGTATATTTATTACCTATATGAGTTTAAAAGAAACTGAACCATAGAAATTTGCAATACAGAAGGCATTGAGCCCATCCTGTCTATTAAGAGCAGTCCTTTCAGACCCGTTTACCTGCCCTTCCCCATATCAATGTATAGGGAATATTTGATAAAGAGGCATTTATTTCAGGTCTATTTCCCTAGGGAACATAATACAGACGTAACTTCATATACGTCAAAGCATTGTGTTTTACTGATCGCTTTGGAATCCACACAGCAATGAAAGAGCAAAATGTATTCCATGGTTTAATACAGTTTCTGTGTGAAATTGATATAATTTTACAGAATGTTGGGAGCGGCAGATATTTAAAATATGTCCGTTCATGCTGAATTAATAAAAAGTAAAAGATGGTTCATTTGAATGCTTTTAATGTCGTTTCCCCGCCCAGTTTTATCGGTGAAGAGTCTGTGGCGGATGGAGCACAAAGTGTATTAACAGATAATCCCACCTGGATCATCGATCCCATTGACGGCACAACTAATTTTGTCCACAGGTATGATTGTTTGAGGTTTCAGACGTCTAAAACTGGTATTATTATTGTTGTTGTTACTGGTACAAGGGGATGGAATAATTCAAAGTGTCCGGGAGAATTAATGAAGGTACTTTCATGTTACACTTTACTGTTTCCAATTTTCCCAGCTTCTCTCCTGGAAGGAACAAATTCCTGGTGGGATGCAGCTCTGTTGGTGATAGATGGCCTCTGGTACATTACCTGTGTGGCAACCTATGACTGTAGTCAGTTTGTGTTGGCAGACAATTTCATTATGGGGTTCACTCCTTTCTTCAACTGAAATTGCATCCAAGCATATTCCAGCAACCAATAGGGCTTGCTGTTTAGTAGGGAACGGCGATATGGGAATTTTCCGGATATGGATATATCGGTTGGCTCATATCGAGATATACCGAAATACTGATATTTTCAGTTTTTTCGTACTGCGCATGCGCACGCGCATCAGAGTGCGCGCGCATTCCGGGTGCGCGCGCATTTGGGGCCTATCTTCTCAGGAGGTAAATATATTTCTCTCTCTGTGTCTCTCACTCTCTCCATCTCTGTGTTTTTCTGTCTGTGTCTCTCTATGTCTCTCTCCCTCTCTGCTCTCTCACATCCCCCCCATCTCTATCTATCTGTATATTATCACATCCACCCCGTCTCTCCCCCCCCCCCCCCCCCACCGTCCCTCTCTCGCACCCCCCACCCCCGTCGTCTCTCTCTCCCCCACCACCCTCCCAGCCGTCTCTTTCTCCCTCCCCCCCCCCGGCCGTCTCTCTCTCCCTCCCCCCCCAGCCGTCTCTCTCCCCCTCCCCCCAGCCGTCTCTCTCCCCCTCTCCTCTCCCCCCAGCCGTCTCTCTCTCCCTCCCCCCCCAGCCGTCTCTCTCCCCCTCCCCCCAGCCGTCTCTCTCCCCCTCTCCTCCCCCCCCCCACCCCCCCGCCGTCTCTCTCTCCCTCCCCCCCCGCCGTCTCTCTCTCCCTCCCCCCCCGCCGTCTCTCTCTCCCTCCCCCCCCGCCGTCTCTCTCTCCCTCCCCCCCCCAGCCGTCTCTCTCCCCCTCCCCCCAGCCGTCTCTCTCCCCCTCTACTCCCCCTCCCCAGCCGTCTCTCTCCCCCTCTCCCCCCCCCCCCCAGCCGTCTCTCTCCCCTTCTTCCCCCCCCCAGCCGTCTCTCTCCCCCTCTCCCCCCCAGCCATCTCTCTCCCCCTCTCCCCCCCAGCCGTCTCTCTCCCCCTCTCCCCCCCCCCAGCCCTCCCCCTCTCCCCCCCCCCCCCCAGCCGTCTCTCTCCCCTCTCCCCCCCCCCAGCCCTCCCCCTCTCCCCCCCCCCCCAGCCGTCTCTCTCCCCTCTCCCCCCCCCCCAGCCGTCTCTCTCCCCCTCTCCCCCCCCCCAGCCGTCCCTCTCCCCCCCCCCAGCCGTCTCTCTCCCCCTCTACCCCCCAGCCATCTATCTCCCCCTCCCCCCAGCCATCTCTCTCCCCCTCTCCTCCCCCCCCCAGCCATCTCTCTCCCCCTCTCCCCCCCCCCCCAGCCATCCCTCTCCCCTCCCCAGCCGTCTCTCTCCCCCTCTACTCCCCAGCCATCTCTCTCCCCCTCTCCCCCACAGCCGTCTCTCTCCCCCTATCCCCCCCCCAGCCGTCTCTCTCCCCTTCTCCCCCCCCCCCAGCCGTCTCTCTCCCTTCTCCCCCCCCAGCCGTCTATCTCCCCCTCCCCACAGCCGTCTCTCTCCCCCTCTCCTCCCCCCCCCCCCAGCCGTCTCTCCCCCTCTCCTCCCCCCCCCAGCCGTCTCTCCCCCTCTCCTCCCCCCCCCAGCCGTCTCTCTCCCCCTCACCCCCCACCCCCACAGCAGTCTCTCTCCCCCTCACCCCCCCCACCCACAGCCGTCTCTCTCCCCCCACCACTTGCATACCTGTATATTGTATTCGAGGACTATGAATACAAGATGGCGGCTTTGCATCTCGGTCTGTGCATTGTGTATAGAGATGAGCATTCTGGGTCTTGTAGTTGATTGTGCTCGCATCCCGATTTTTTACCTCGATATATCGTTTTTCGATATATCGGTATTTTTAAAATGTCTATATCGGCATATCTATATGAAAATCATATCGGGTTTTAGCGATATACCGATATATCGCCGTTCCCTACTGTTTAGAAGTAATTTACACCACATTCTCTGTAGCCCAAGGGGATTGAGGCTAATTGCACTGCCATCTAATAAGATTAGATACCTTAGCACGAGCATAGGGATTAAACATGAGATCAGGCAGATGTTTCATATTGTGGAGGACTGTAGCTTAGTAGTTAGACTACTCACCTTGCAAGCGAGAGACCTGGGTTCAATTCCAGGCAGGGGAAACCTTGGGCAAGTTTCCTTACTCCACAAACCTAATAATAATCCCTCAGAAAAAAATTGGTCATTTCAATCCACAACTGTTTGTGGGACACAATTAGCTGCTGGGTTTCGCCCACATATATACAGTCAATTCACTTTGCAGTATATATTGTGAAGCGCTTTGAGATGTCTAGAAGACGTGAAAAGTGCTATATCAAATGGAAGGATTATTATTATTATATTCATTCCAGAACAATTGCTTCATTGGTTTTGTTGCGTCCACTTTGTAACATTCAGATTTGGTTTGTAGTATGCATTGATGAGGAGGGGGTGGTTGGATATTTCTGGATTCATTTTTCTTGAGTGTTAACACTTCTAATTTTTCTTAATTGAATACAGTATTATCAGACGAATGTGGCTTTTTTCTAACTGGTCTAATTTTATTTTTCAGGCTACCCTTTGTGGCAGTTTCTATTGGCTTCACTGCAAACAAACAGGTAATTAAAATATTCTGCACCATTTCAGTCTTCTTTGAACACTTAACATATTAAGTATTGCATACTCTAACATCAGCAGGAAATTTATACAGAAAATATTTTGTCTAATATGTGTAAATTGCTAAATGAACGTTGCTGGGAGGAAGTCCATATGTATGGTGGGAATACAATGTTGTAATAACAACAACAACAAAATTACATTTGTATAGCACCTTTCACGTCAGGAGGATGTCCCAAGGTGCTGGACAGTAAATTATTGTACATCTATGCTAAGTGTGACATTGAAAGCACAAAGGTGACACAAGGACAATGGACTGATTGGCCTCCTTTGGTCTTGAGAATATCTTGTTTCTATACTTTTTAGAGGTATCACTTTTTTGTACTTGGGTGAAAATCCACGGGATTCTGTTTAACCATCTATTTAAAGCATGTTTGGAGAACATTTCTGACCTAACATACCAGCCCCATGTCCAGTGAAAATAATAAACTTGGTAGAAAGGAGAACTTTGTCTGCTTTTACCCACTCCCAGTGGACACTTGCCATTTTGGATCTTTCCCTCGCGCAAGAGTTGCTGTGAAAACAAACCCCACCCAGGCTGGTCCCAAACACCAACAAACACTGAGCTGTGAGCCGTCTTTGTCAGGTAGATACACATTAGGCTTTTATTGACATTCAGGCCAGTCCCAGCTGGTTTGGATTGCTGACTTCTTGAAGTTGAACTTGTGATTGTGCCAGCGTGTGGATGCCCAGTCCCTCTAACCAGCAATTTGAAAGCCACGATATGCAAAGCCAGAAAAATAATATATAAACTGACTTCAGGCATTCGGTATTAAGAACTCTGCTCCATGACAGAGAGAGAGAGAGCGACGGAGACCTGATTTTTGTCTATCTCGGTTATTCATGTCAGGCTGGCTCAGTTGGTAGGCCTCTCGCCTGGTTGTGGGTTCAAGCTCCTCACGTCAGACTTGGAAACTATATGGAGTATGATGACACTCCAATGCAGAGTGCTGCATTACTAGAGGCTGCAGTCCTTCAAGTCGACATTAAACTGATGTCCTGTCTGTCTGTGCAGTTGAACATTAAATTTCACACGGCACTGCTCAAAAGAGAAGGGGATTTCTCCTGGCCAACAACCCCAAATAAAAACTGGTTATTCACTTCAATGCTGCAATGTTACTCAAAGAGTCATGAAGCTAATGACCAATTTTATTGGAGGGGAAGAATGAATGGCCTCCGTTTTTATTTTTCTTCATGCTTAGGTGCTGTCTCTAAATATCAATCAATCCTAGGATTTAAATCTGTGGGATCTAGAGTAATGTGCTGCTGGAGGTACCAAACTGTTCTTGTCTTTGTTCCAATTTTTTAAACGGGTAACTTTTCTATTGAGTACGGAGTCTTTTTAAACAGATATGTCCGCCTATTGTGTCGAAACTCCACTCTAAGGTTTGTCTGGCATGGTGCAATTTCTGGTCTGGATCAATTCAACAGTATTGAATCTGACATAGTAAACTGTTCATTTATATTTTATTTCATGCTACAGATTGAGGTTGGTGTTGTGTACAGCTGTGTAGAGGACAAGATGTACACCGCAAAAAGAGGACAAGGTGCATTCTTGAATGGACAGCGATTGAAAGTGTCTGGACAGGAAGGTGTGAATGAGAGGTTTACTTGTTTTCTGGGTGGGGAAAGGAGGGGGACGCATACAGACCAGTTGTGCCACTATACAGCTGCAGTAAATAATAATAAAAATAATCCTTGCATTTGAAATAGTGCCGCATCATGTGTTCGAGAAGTTTCAAAACGCTTCGCCGAACATAATGTAAGGTGAATTGACTGTATATTTTGTGGACTAAATTTTTTCAACAGCAAGTTAAATAAATATGACATCTTGCCTGTATGTAAGGGAATGATGGTGCATGATTCATTAGCCTGTCTGTTAAGAATGAACCTTGGAGATGGAGTTCAAAACTCCCAAGAAATGTATTTACTTACAGAACAGCAAAAGGCCATTCAGACCATAGTGACCGCCATGGCTCATTAAGAGCAAAATCTCTTCAGTCCAACTTACCCTTGCCCTCCTCACCTATACTCATGTAGTTAATTACCTTTTATGGATTTATCAAGTTTCCATTGAAAGCTCATTTGGATTCTACCTCAACCAGCAGGCATTCCATATCCTCTGTGTGTGAAAAAAATTCTAACTAACCTCCCCACTTGCTCGTTTGCTAACAAAATTAATACCTTCCAACAACTTGCTCGATAAGAATTGAGCTGTGTGACTGTCATATTATCTTGAAATACTCCTCAGGCCACAATGATTTGGGCATTCCTATATCTTCATTCATTTAGGTAGACAACCTTTGAAATCACCCTGGTTTTACGTGACTTCAGCTGTTTGTGCCGCTAAGGTTTTTTTTTCTCAGGAAATATAATCAGTCAAAAATTACTTCTCTCGACCAGAAAACAAGTTTTACTGAACTGTAAATTTGTACTAAATTTAAATTGGAATTAAGTGTTTCCTTTGGATTCTCTCTTAATTTTGCTTTAGATATAAGCAAATCTCTTATAGTAACTGAGCTGGGATCCAATCGCACCCCTGAGATGCTGAAAATCGTGCTTTCAAACATGGAGAAACTGATCAATATTCCTTGTCATGGGTGAGTGTAAACCTCTATAAATGACAGGTTACAAAATCGATTTTCATAAATGGCAGAATATTCTCCCATTGACACTGAATGTTTAAGGAATACCGTATATATCCGCGTATAAGGCGCACTTTTTTGCACTTCGGAAGATCTCGAAAGTTGGGGTTGGCCCTATACGCAGATCAAGAAACTTTGAGCCTCGGAAATATAGTAAACAGGAGGGGCGGCCGGCGCGCTGTCAGCCGGGGTTTGGACATTGTCTGGCGGGGGTTGGTAGGAGCGGGTGACGGGGCTTTGGCCTCGGCCGCCCGGACAGCGGCAGCAGCAGCGAACTTCAGTGCTGTGCCTGCTGCCTGCCTTCTGCCTAACCCAGTCTGCCTGCCTCCCTCCCTGCCGCTCTCTCTCCCTGCCTGCCTGCCTCTCCCTCCCTCCCTGCCTGCGTGCCTGCCTGCCTCTCTCCCTCTCTCTCTCCCTCCCTGCCTGCCTGCCTCTCTCCCTCTCTCTCTCCCTCCCTGCCTGCCTGCCTCTCTCCGTCTCTCTCTCTCTCCCTGCCTGCCTGCCTCTCCCTCCCTCCCTCCCTACCTGCGTGCCTGCCTGCCTGCCTGCCTGCCTCTCTCCCTCTCTCTCTCCCTGGCTGCCTGCCTGCTTCCCTCCCTCCCTCTCTCCCTCGCTGCCTGCCTGCTCCCTCCCTCCCTGCCTCCCTCTCTCCCTCCCTGCGTGCCTACCTCTCTCTCTCTCCCTACCTACCTGTCTCTCCTGTCTCTCCTCCCTTCTGCCGGCAATATCATTGAAAATGCTTCTGTTTTTTTTTCACCAAGAAAAGGTCAAAAGTGGGGGGGTGCGCCTTATACGCGGGTGTGCCTTATACACGGGTGCGCCTTATACGCGGAGATATACGGTAACTTGGCAATAAAGCATGTCGAGATTATTACAGGTAAATATAAGGGATAGCACCACAACTTGCATTGATATAGCGCTCTTCAATCATAGTAATAGTTTGGCAGGATTTTGCTTCTTACGTTTTGAGGATAGTTTATTTCCGGCTGAGTCTGCTGTCTCAGTTTCACACCAACACTTGTTTGTTCACTATAGAGTGTTCCTTTCACTCTTCATCTTTGATCTTGCTTGGCAAATATCATCAGCCTTTGATTGATTAGCAGATATTTCAATGGATGTGTCATGGGCTTGTGTTGAACTGGAATGCCCGCTAATCTGTTATTTGTGAATCTTGTTTCAGAATTCGAGCTCTGGGAACTGCAGCTGTGAACATGTGCATGGTGGCAACAGGTGGCGCGGATGCTTATTTTGAAATGGGCATTCACTGTTGGGATATGGCAGCTGCAGCTGTTATCGTTACGGAGGCTGGTGGTGTTGTACTGGACATATCAGGTAGTCAGGAGTCTTCATAAATCTCTCCCTGTGCCCTGGTCAATAATCTACCCCCACCACCCCCCCGCCACCCCACCTTCCTCACTGTGGATGGGATAGAACGTGCCAAAGAGGAAGCTGAGAGCTGAGGTGCTGGTTGACTCATCACTCACTATGACAAACTTGTGAGTCAGCAATAAACTTGGCTTACAGGATGCTGGGCTATATTGCTAAATAATAACAATAATAATCCTTGCATATGACAATAATAAATCCTTGTATTTGATATAGCACTTTTCACATCTTATCGATGTCTCAAAGAGCTTCACAGATTGTACTATAAAGTGAATTGACTGTATATTTGTGGGCTATATTTGATATAGCTCTCTGTCACATAATTGAAACGTCTCCAGGCACTATTACTTTAAAATGGTGTGACTGTATTTTGTGGGTTAAATTTGTAAAGGGGAATTTCAGGAGAGATACAGGTAGATTTTCTTTACTCAGAAGATAATCAATGACTGGAACAGATTGTCGGGAACAGTGGCAGATGGAAGGGACTTGGAAAGATTAATCAGATGGGTTGAAGGACCTTCTTCACTTTCTAAATTCATGATTTTTTAAAATTATTGACTTTTTTTCTTTTATTACTGACATGTTTTCCTTTATTGTCAGGAGGACCATTTGACCTGATGTCACGTAGGGTGATTGCTTCCAGCACCAGAGTCATTGCAGACAGAATAGCACAAGTGGTGCAGCCGATCCAATATGTAAGGGATGATGAGCAGCAATGAAGTGAAGGACACATTTGTAATATAGGCTACAAATAAAGTTTTAAAAAAACAGTGAAATATAAAGATTGTAGATTTCCCTTGTTGCTTTTGGTTCCAGAATGTATCAGAGATATCGCGCTGACTACTAGAATGAGGAAAATAGTGAACTCTTCACCCATCCAATAATTGATCGGGACAAGAGTTAAATGGTTTTCATTAATTCTGAAGTCTTTAGTTTTTTTTTATCAAGTACCTTCCATTTAACATTTTAAAGTTTTCTTTTTGCTTAATTTTTCCAGTGTTGGAAAGCGATTGTCAGAATTTATGAAATTGATAGCAGTTCTCAATCATAGGTTGTTTGATTCTTACACCCTACAAATCATGCACACACGCCAAAAATGGTTGTTCTTTGAAGCCTATAAACATACATTTTATATAAATATCTCTGAAAATTGTCCAAGTTTTGGGGTAAACAGTAAACTCCTGTTAACTCAATCCTGGCTTGTTGTACAATTTACGTCGTCATGTCGTCAATATCCTGGCTGCATTTTGGTATTCATACGTATGCATAACCCGTCACCGCTCCTTTACTTTGGAGTGATGAATTATCAGTTTCCTGCAAGTATATGACTGCTGTACCATCCCAATAAAAAATATATACAAATCCACTACGATTGTTATCAGTCATGTCTTTTTAAATCCTGGCAAGTGTGGGTCAAAAGACTAAAATGTGCACCTGTCTGTGTTAACTGTCTGAAATTACGTTAGCTAAATTCGCTAGCCAATTCTAAAGATATTCCAATGTCTGGTTTGTGGCTAATGATTTATATTCGGACACACTGTCAGTGTTTTGCTTAGCTGGGAAACAATTGAAAGTAAATATATCACCTGTGATTGTTGTGCAGCAATTTGAGGATGTTGCATTTCATACCCCATCAATACAATAAGTGTAGGCACTTGGAGGACTGAAATTCCATATGGTCTTACTGTAAAGACCATTGTCTTAATGTAAGAACATGCATAAACTTTACATTCTTCTGTTTTGTATCAGGGGAGAGCAGGTGTTTTTTGAGACTACTGTGATGTTACCTATAATGAGTGATCTGCTGATACACACCAGAATGGCCACTTTGTTAAGTCACATTTATTTAAAAACAAAAACAAATTATCTTCATTTGATTCATTACAATTCTTCCAAAATTACTTAACTATATTTGCTACATTTTCATGCAATGTTACTTTAAATTAAAAATACCTAAGAGTTAGGCACTAGAAAATGACAGGGAAATTAAAGCTTAAGACTAGTACAGTGAAAGCCCATTTATCCAGCATCCTCGAGACGTGGCCAATGCCGGTTAAACGGCGTGCCGGATATTCGGGTGGCCAGCTGCCGAAAACCCAACACCAAAAAAAGAACTTTTAAAAAAAAATTAAATTAACATTTTTAAACATACCATATTAATAATAGACTAAATAATAACAGAATATTGTATGGATACTTACCAATAAAGCAATAATATCGATTACAGCACATAGCACACAATCACAAAGCAAACTTCTACAATGGCAGACGGAAGTTTATTTTGAAGAGGACCTCTCTTAAAGGGGTAATGTCGATTTTTCCTTTCTTTCTCTCCCTCCTTCCCTCTCTCTCTCTTTCCCACACACATACTCAGTCATTCTGGCATCTCAATGGCTCCAAACCCAACTCCCCTCCACTCCTCTCATTTTCCATCTAAATTGATCAACTCACCCCCTCTCTCCCCCACTTCTCTCTCCCCCTCCCACTTCTCTCTTTTCTCTTTCTCCACCACCTCTTTCCCTCTCTTTCTCCCCCCTTCCTCTTTCCCTCTTTCCCCTCCCACTCTCTCTCTCTCTCCCTGCCTCTCCTCCCACCCCACCCCCCACCAAAACAAATGTATAAACCCACGATACCGTCAGGCTACACAGGCAATGTAGTATCCATCAGAGAGAGAGGGAAAGTCAAGGCCGTACGCAGGGGGGGTGCGACGGGTGCGTACGCACCCCCCCAAATTATAAAAGGTCCACATTTTCCGGGGTAGAGAATTGCATTATTTTTATCAAATTTAAATACCAAGTAAATTTATTGAACATTTGTGCAACAATCAGTTCTTCAAAACTATATATAAATTATAAACTCACATCTTTGAATGATTTAGTATTAATATAAAATTATCGAGTCGCACACCGGAATCGGCGTCTACCCCAAAACATACCGCGTCAATAGACCAGTCCATGACGCGGCGAGTCTGTGACTCGTGATTGGATAAACAATAGGCGCCAAGACTCAAATCCTCGTTTGGAAATCATCCCGTAAACAGCCACAAGGGGCAGCACCAATTCTGGAGTTAAAATCATCTTTTCATCTGATCACCGTAAGTAAAAATTGCTCAAGTTTTGAGAGGTGTGACTGTAATGCTGGCAAACAATGACAACATATTTACAAGCTTCTGAGAAATTAAAGCTTTTGAGAACCCAACAAAAAAGTTATATGTGTCTGGACGGGAATGCCTATCTTTAAAAGAAATACTCATGGACATAGACCTAGGCTTTAGCGCCTATTCCACGTGGTGTGTCAATCGGAAATCATCCCGTATACAGTCACTACATAAAAAGGTAGCACCACTTTGTGGAAGCTGAAATCGTATTTTAACCTGATAATGTTAGCAATTGATAATAGTGCCTTAGTACATTGTCAGACAGCTCAGAGGCTTCACAGAACGTACTGTAAAGTGGCCAGTTTTTGGCCAGGATTGTCCCACAAACACCGATGGAGTGAGTCACCGATTTTATTTGGGGGCGTTTGTTGGCCAGGACAACAGGAGAGAGACTTCCCTCCGCTTTTCGAGTAGTGTTAGAGGATCTTTTCACATCCATCTAAACAGACGGATCAGACCTCGGTTCAGCATCTCAACCAAAAGAACAGCCTCTAACCCCCCCCCCCCCCCCTCCCCCCACAGCACCACATTGAAGTGTCAGCTTCCTCTGTGTGATACCGAGTGCCGACGTGGGGTTTGAACCCACAACTTTCTGACTCAGAGGCCAGAGTGCTATTCACTGTGCCAGGCGACTCGCCAGGTGATGCTGCTGTCTTCTATCACCTGTGGGAAACTTTCTTTCCCTCCTACTCAGTGCCTCTGAATCTGAAGACATTCCCAAGGTCGAGGTTGCATATCTGACTGATTGACAACTGAGATTTATTTTCAGGGTTTGTGGGCAGTGTCACGTAATTGGCTATAACTTAAAGGATTGTTAACCTGCACCTGTTAGAGTTGAGGTCCCCAGAACTGCTGCCTCACACCAGCGGGATATAAAGGACAGGTGCAGTCGAGTCTGCAAAGCAACAGCTCTTCCTACACAAATCTCTTCAACGTGACTCCTCTGAAAGTCACTCTTTCTCTCTTTGAATAATAATATAATCCGTGCATTTCATGTATCGAGGTAGGTTAGGGCCGGTCTACCTCGTGTTCTGTGACCGTGCAATGGTTCCCATAGGATAGTAGCACTATGGACAGTTTCCTCCCGGCTTCTCCAGCTATGTCCGCTAAACCTAAGACGCCTCTGCAGTAATGTCTGTGATACCAGTGTGGTAGTGTACCATATAGCTGTTTGTCAGATGCTGTCGCCAGTAAACGTCAGGGCGTCTCTTAGAAGCCTGGTATATACCTCACGAGTCACCTAATCTCCTGGGTTTGCCTAAGTGTCCAGCATTCTGCTCCGTATAGGAGCGACTTTCAGCCCTCGCGTTAATGCACATTCATTATAATATGGAAATCGATATTGGTAGAGCGGTTGACGTATTGGCTTCAAAGCGACCGAGGCGTCTCGAATACGGAACGCTATTAAAGAATTAATTTCCCCTCCCTTATTTTTTCAAGTATTTTTTCGTCAGATCAGTATTGCTTGATGGGTCACTTCCTTTAATTTTGATTCTAAATAAATAAAAACTGACTACACTATTGCTCACAGTTCAACGATATTTTCAGGATAATGCTGATAACAGGCTTGTAACACGTGTGAATTAACTGTTTGACACTGATTTTCAGTTTCTGTATATTTTCTTGTCTTTTATAAAATTTGCTTTGCTGGAATATCTGAGCACATCATTCATACTTTACTCTTACATTATTGTTCATTACAGTCCGAAAGAAATTTAGTCTTAGGATAACAATGCAGAACAACTTATTAATTACCGTCAATCTGTAGTTTATGATCATTTTCTCTATACGCCTACATTTATCAAGCATTCGTCATTGTACTGTGTTAATTGGATTGTAATTTACTTTATCGTTCGCATTCCTTACATCATCGAGTCAACAATCGTGTTTGCTTTTATCGGCGAACACATTCGACCTTCCCAATTAGACACGGACTACCGGGGAAAATATAAACACTGAATAAATAATGATGCTCTTAAGCACCAAGGGCATGAAACATTTACCGTTCATATTGGATCTTCTGAACCGATTAAATAAGACCTCAAACTGTGTAAAACGTCGGAGCCTCGAGGGGGCCCCGGGGGCAGCCCCCAAACCCCCGGCCATTGTTGGTCCCATCACTAGCAATTCGCACCCCCCCAAAAAAAATCCTGCGTACGGCCCTGAGGAAGTGCATGAGGAAACTGAAAAGGGAAATTAGAGGGGCAAAAAGGCTATAAGAAACGATTAGCAGGTAACATTAAAGGGAATTCTAAGGTATTTTATAAGCATATCAAGAATAAAAGTTTAGTGAAAGGTTGGGTGGGGCCAATTAAGGACCAAGGAGGAAATCTTATTGTGGAGGCAGAGGGCATGGCTGAGTACTGAATGAGTACTTTGCCTCTGTCTTCACAAGAGAAGAGGATGCAGCCAATGCTACAGTATTGGAGGAGAAGGTTAGAGGAAGTGGATAGAATACGTATAAACAGAGAGGAAGCACTAAAGAGGTTACAGCGCTCAGGTAGATAAGTCGCACGGTCCAGATGGGATACATTCTAGGTTGCTTAGGGAAGTACTTGAGCAAGTAGCAGAGATTCTGGTCACAATCTTTCAATCTCCCTTGGACACAGGGGTGGTGCCAGAGGACTGGAAGATTACTAACGTTACTCCCATGTACAAAAAGAGCCAGAAGGACAAAGCTGGGAACTACAGGCCAGTCAGTCTAACATAGGGAAACTTTTAGAGACGATAATTAGGGACAAGATAGATCTTCACTTAGAAAGATATAGGTTAATAAAGAACAGCCAGCATGGATTTGCTTAAGGCAAATCTTGTCTGATGAATCTGATATAATTTTTTGATGAGGTAATGGAATGGGTAGATGATGGTAGTGCAGTTGATATAGTTTATATGAACTTTCAAAAGACATTTGACAAAGTGCCACATGAAAGGCTTATTAAGAAAATAGAGGCCCATGGCGTTAAGGGGACAGTGGCAGCGTGGATCCAGAACTCGCTGGGAGACAGAAAGCAGAAAGTTGTGGTGAACGACTGCTTTTCTCACTGGAGGGAAGTGTACAGTGGTGTCCCCCAGGGATCGGTATTGGGACCACTGCTCTTTTCAATTTATATTAATGATCTGGACTTGGGTATAGGGAGTACCATTTCGAAGTTTGCAGATGACACAAAGTTAGGAAAAATAGTAAATAGTGAGGAGGATAGTAGTCATCTGCAAGAAGATATAGACCGAATGGTAAAATGGGCAGATACATGGCAGATGAAGTTTAATGTACAGTAATGTGAGGTGATGCATTTTGGGAGAAGAAATTAGGGGAGGCAATACAGGCTAGGTAGTGCAATTTTAAGGGGTGTGAAGGAACATCGAGACCTAGGGGTTTGTGTGAGTGATTCTTTGAAGGTGGCTGGACAGATAGACAAGGCTATCAAAAAAGCATATGGGATACTAGGTTTTATAAATAGGGGCATAGAGTACAAACTACAAAAGTCAGGAAGTTCTGACTAAACTCTATAAAACTTTGGTTAGGCCTCAGCTAGAGTACTGTGTACAATTCTGGTCACCACACTTTAGGGAGGATGTTAAGGCATTGGAAAGGGTGCAGAGGGGATTTACGAGGATGGTACCAGGATTGAGGGACTTCAGCTATGAGGAAAGGCTGGAGAGGCTAGGGTTTATTCTCATTGGAACAAAGAAGGCAGCAAGGAGACCTAATAGAGGCTGCCGCACTTCACCCACAAAATAATATTGTCTGACTCACTTTACAGTATATTCTGTGAACCACTCTGAAGTGTCTTGAAGACATGAAAAGACTACATTGAATGCAAGGATTCTTATTATCATATTATTATTCCTCACACAATTCAATGACTTAGAGACGAGTCAATGTTTACAGCCGTTAAAGTCATTTATTTTTATATATTCATTAATAAAACTCTGGGCACTTTCCAGGAGCATTATTTTGTTGTTGTTCAATAAAAAAAGTCTTAATTTAAAAAAAATAGATTTGAAACTGAGTACCATATTTCACTGAGTGAAAATAGAATTAGTAAAATACTTTGCAAATCCTCCAGTTATTCCAAATCAGATCCTATTGTGGCCACTAGATGGTGCTAAAGACCAGCGAATTGGGGTGGGGGATGATTGGACCAAGCTGCAAATTTGTTTAAGGGAGGAGCTGCAAAGGCCAATTTCAGGATGGAGGGTAATTAACGAAGGAAACAAAGGAAACGAAGAGCGATTACTGTCGGCCAGGACACTTGGCCGGTCCTTTCAACAGCTCCATTACGCCCACAAAATATATATTAATAATAATAATCCTTGTGTTTGATCTAGAGGCTCATCACGTCTTTGAGATGTCTCAAAGCTCTTCACGGAATACACAGTGTGTTTTGTGGGCCAAACGTGGCAGCCAAATGACACACACGCCTGATAATAATCCCTCCAAAAAAAAATTGGGTCATTTTCAATCGACGAGACTGTTTGTGTTGCGATGCTGCCTTCCACAATTGGCTGCCGCATTTCGCCCACAAAAAATACAGTCAAATTCGCTTTACAGTACAATTCTGTGAAGTGCTTTGGAGACACAGTCTAGATTAAGACACGATGAGGCTCTGTGTCTAAAATGTAAGGATTATCTATACAGGTATCCCGCCCCAACCGCGGGGGATACATTCCTCTAAATCTCCGTGGTTGGTAAAATTGTGGTTGGAAAATGCAGGGCCCCATGGGAAACATGGAGATAGGGGGAATAAGTTTGAGCACATTGGCTGTCAGGATCTGCAGCAATCCGCTAGGCTGTCTGACTGACTGATCTACACAGAGAGAGAGAGACACATGGAGGGTGAGGGGTGGGGGGGGAATGGGATGACACAGAGGGCTGGGGGGGCTGTCTGACTGATCTACACACAGACACAGAAAGAGAGAGAGAGAGAGAGACATGGAGGGTGGGGGGGGGGGGGGGGGGGTGGAGGTGGACACGGAGGGCTGGTGGGGGGTGCTGTCTGACTGATCTACACAGAGAGAAATCAACGGAGAAGGTGTGGTTGGTGACACAGAGGGCTGGGGGTGCTGTCTGACTGACTGACTGACTGACTGATCTACACACAGACACAGAGAGAGGGTGAGGGGGGGGGGGTGGGGGTGGGGGGGTTGGGGAGGTGAAATAGAGAAGGGAAGAGAAGGTGAAATAGAGAGAAGGTGAGAGAAGAACCGCAAGATATCAGAGAGTAACACAGTTGCAATGCTTTGCTTATAGACTTGTGTTAACTTGAGACCTGGCATTAGCCTATTACACAGTAGTGGGAAATTGTTTCAGCAATACATTGTGGATGCCTACGTAAAGACTGACGGATCTAGACTAAACTATTTACGCCCAAATCAGAAAGTGGAAATGTACCGTGAACTAACGGATGCAGTAGAAAGAAGAGCTCAGAACCAGAACTTGAGAGTAGGGAAGATGATAATTCTGCCTTCGATTTTCCAAGGGAGCCCAAGGTATATGCAACAGAAGTATCAAGATGCTATGGCAAATGTACGAAAGTTTGGGCGACCTGATCTATTCATTACGTTTACTTGCAATCCTGCCTGGCCTGAGATAGTGAATGCAATGGAGGGAAAGCAACGACCTGAACACAGACCAGACATAACTGTGCGAGTGTTCAAAATGAAATTTGCAGAACTGCTTGACGACATTCTCAAGCGGAACCTTTTTGGTACTGTGATAGTCTACATCTACGTGATAGAGTTCCAGAAACGTGGAGTACCGCATGCGCATATACTCCTCACTTTGTCTACAGATTGTAAAATACGTACAAAGGATGACATTGACAGAGTCGTAAGTGCAGAGCTACCATGCTCACAAACAAATCCAAGGTTGTTTGAAATCGTCACAGAGTGCATGTTACATGGTCCCTGCGGTGCACTCAATGCAGTCTCTGTGCATGAAAGAAGGTATATGCAGTAAGGGATTTCCAAAAGAGTTCAGAGATGCAACAGAAGAAAATGTCAACGGCTACCCGATATATAAGAGAAGAGAAGGACCTGTTGTTAAAGTAGGAAAGTATGACATGGACAATCGATGGATTGTACCTTATAATCCATGGTTATTGAAGAAATTCAATGCGCACATTAACGTGGAAGTGTGTGCATCCGTGAAGAGTCTAAAGTACCTCTATAAGTATGTTTACAAAGGCCATGATGCAGCATCTGTGCGATTACAGAGAGAAGGTCCCGATGGAGTTTTGGACCGCGATGAGATTCTAGCTTTCTTAGATGGACGGTACGTTAGTGCACCTGAAACAATGTGGTGTTTGAATGAGTTTCCGATGTCGGAGGGGTCGCACACCATTCCAAGATTGGCGGTGCATCTACCCGATCAGCAGCAAGTGATGTTCCATGAGGGCAGAGAAGAGGAGGCTTTGCAGCTGGAAATGTATAAAATGACTATGCTTGGGGCATGGTTTGAATTAAACAGAACAGATGAGCAAGTAACGTAATTCAATTATGCTGAGATACCCAAGTACTACGTATTTAAGAAAACATTAGGCAAATGGAAACGTAGGCAACGAGGTGGAGATGGTGTTATTGGACGTATGCCTGTTGTAAGTGTTCAAGACAGCGAGCGCTACTATCTCCGCAAGTTTCTTACAAGAGTTACAGGAGCTACAAGTTTTGAGCATTTGCGAACAGTCAATGGACAGCTCTATGAAACATTTCAGCAAGCTTGCAGAGAACACAGACTTTTGCAAGGAGACAGGATATGGCACGACACACTTGCTGAGGCAACAGAGTTATATATGGTTATTCTTTGCAATGATATGTGGATTTGGAGAACCAGAAGATGTACCTGAACTATGGGAAAGACAAGCAGGGCATGAGTGAAGATTTCATAAGATGTTATTCTGAAGAAACTGGCCCTCTCTATGCTCTTGCGGAAATCAACGAACTGTTGAAAACCTATGGTCTGAGCCTTCGAAAACTGCATCTACCAACTGTTGGAATGCTGACAGCACTTCCGTATTTGCAATCCTTCGAAGTTTGGGAAGAACAACCAAAGTGATCGCAAACACAGAAAAACTGAACAACGAACAGAAAATGGCAGTTGACACTACTTGAGGCCGTGTACAATAACTTGGACGCTGATCAATGTTATATTTGAGATATAAAAGAGAGACCATGGAGAGATCGACTTTCATGTAAGACGGCTTTATTAAGAAGACCACAAGCATGCCATTCCATGTGCTACCACAGTGGTCACGAGAAGGTGCTATAACCGTTACATCTACATATAAGGGCATAGTGATTAGCATAATCCTACATCTCCCTCCAAGTACAGACAGGTGTACTTTAAGATCACTTAAAAATTAAAGCGATCAGGAGGTTTCACTACACGTCCAGAACGTGTTGTCATCACAGCTGGTGGTTGAACACTCGGTGTTTGTGACAATGATGGAGACGGTGAAAACTTCTGAGGTGAAGTTGTGGTCTGTTCTGTTACATCAGTAGGTGTAGTTGGTGGAGGTTCCAGTAGTGGTTTTTTAGGTGGTGTTTTAAACCAGGGCTGATTGGTTTCGTCGAACTGTGCCGGGACTGGTTTTTATGATGTAGAATCGTGGGTTGGAAGTTTGGTTGAGGACAGTTCTGTGGCGGTCCTGGTCTCGGATCCAAACAGAGTTGCCGGGATGAAGCTCTGGCAAATCTCTAGCGCGGTGACGAAGGTTGAAGTTTTGTTGCTGGTTTGTGCGATACACCTCTTCCTTCTGTCGGATCTTCTGGTCAGATTGAACCTTTGGTTGAAGGTTTGATGGAAGAATAGGCAGTGTTGTTCGAAGTTTCCTGCTCATCAGCAGCTTGCTTGGTGACAGCCCATTCTGGAGAGGAGACGCTCTATACGTCAGGAGGGAGAGATAGGGATCTTCATTCTTTTTGAGTAGCCCTTTCATTGTACGAACTGCTCTCTCAGCTTCGCCGTTTGCCTGTGGGTGCCTTGGCGAACTGGTGGTGTGTACGAATCCATAATTCTCAGCAAACTGGAGGAATGAGGCTGAACTAAATTGCGGCCCATTGTCAGAGACCACCAAGTCTGGGATCCCGTGGACGGCAAAGATTTATTTCAGTGCTCTGATTAAGCTGTCCTTGAGCTCGCCGTATTGACAGTTATCCGCTAGTCTAAACGAATCTTGTATGAAAACATCAAGCCTGGCACTTGTTTTCGCCTGTTAAACCGAGCCCTCTCCACGATCACATTTCATCTGCCTTCATAATGTTCAGTTAGTGCTTCTACAACTTCATCATATGTTGCAGTTTTCTCATCTATTCTGAGAGTGATTATAATGTTATCAGCGCAATCTCCCATGGAAAATAGGAGTGTGCTCACCTGTTTTATGTCTTCTTTTTCATTGAGACCTGAGGCAATGCGATAACGTTCAAAATGATTGATCCATTTAAGCCACAATTCACATTGGTCTGGTCAATTTCCACCCTCAAACTTGCCTGGCAAATTAATCTGGGTTGACAGATGTGTAGCCATGTTGTGGGTTTAACGTTTGGACCGCTACCACCATGTTATATTTGAGATATAAAAGAGAGACCATGGAGACATCGACTTTCATGTAAGACGGCTTTATTAAGAAGACCACAAGCATGCAATTCCATGTGCTACCACAGTGGTCACGAGAAGGTGCTATAACCATTACATCTACATATAGATTCATAGATTCATAGAATCATAGAATTTTACGGCACAAAAGGAGGCCATTCGGCCCATCTAGTCTGTGCCGGCTCTTTGAAAAGAGCGATTCAATCCCACTGCCCTGCCCGCTCCCCATAGCCTAATAGACCTGTTCTCTCTAAATAAAGATCTAATTCCCTTTTAAAAGTTGTTATCGAATCAGCCTCCACCACCTTTTCAGGCAATGCATTCCAGATTCGAACAACTCGCTGAGTGAAAAAATTTCTCCTCAGCTCCCCTCTACTTCGCCTTGAAACTATTTTAAATCTGTGACCACGAGTGGAAATAGTTTTTCTCTATTTGCCCTGTCGAAACCCCTCATGATCTTATAAACCTCTATTAGGTCTCCCCTCAATCTTCTCTGCTCCAGAGAGAATAACCCTAGCCTATCTAGCCTCTCCTCATAGCTGAAGTCCCTCAATCCTGGCACCATCCTAGTAAATCTTCGCTGCACCCTTTCCAATGCCTTCACATCCTTTCTGTAGTGTGGTGACCAGAATTGAACACAGTATTCCAGCTGAGGCCTCACCAAAGTCCTATAGAGGTTAGTCAGCACTTCCTGACTTTTGTACTCTATACCCCTATTTATAAAGCCTAGTATCCCATATGCCTTCTTAACAGCCTTGTCTACCTGTCCTGCCACCTTCAACGAGTCACTAACACAAATCCCTAACACAAACACTAACACAAATTCTTTAGAACTGAACAACAAAGTGTTGGACTGAATGCCCGGAGGTGAGACTGTCTACAGAAGTGTGGATACTGCAGCAAGCGATGAACCAAGTGACCATCTGACAAACCCTGAAGAGTTTCTCAACAGCTTAACCAACAGGAATGCCTCCTCACGCACTGAAACTGAAAGTACGTGCTGTAATCATGCTGTTACGGAATCTTATGCCATCACAGGGAACAAGATTGACAATTACGCGTCTACAAAGACACATCATAGAGGCCTGTGTAATAGATGGATTGAACTCAGATACTGTTCTCACACCGCGCATACCTCTCATTCCATCTGATACAAATATGCCTTTCAAATTCAAAAGAGGACAGTTTCCTATACGTTTGGCCTTTTCCATGACCATCAACAAGTCACAGGGACAGACTTTTGACAGAATTTGGTTATACTTTCTGAAACCTGTATTCAGTCACGGGCAACTGTATGTAGCTCTCTCAAGAGTTCGATCATTGGACTCATTAAGTGTTATATCTGAAAAGAAAGAGATTGTTAATTGTGTTTACAGTGAAATATATGAATAAAAGTGTTCAAAAACACTAGGCCGCGTATGTTATGCGGGGGTACAGCTAGTTATTATTATTATCCTTGTGAATGTGAATGAAGCAGATCTATTGACTGCTGTGTTGACTCATGCTCAGCGGGTTCTCAATGGTGATCAGCCATCCGTCAAAGTGCGAGCAGCGAGCAATCAGAGCTAACTTGTCTGCCACCGAGCAAAATATCTCCTCACTCTGCAGTAACTCCTCGCAGGTCTGAGCCCCTCCTTTCCACTCAGTGATGAAAGTTCCTACGACAGGAAGGAATAGTTGTTACAGGCCGACCTCAGTCTAATTTATTGGTCACCCCAGATAACCTCCCCCCTCACCTCCTTTCCCTCCACCCTCCCCGACCCTGACCCCAGCTCAGGTCTGAAACAATAACTGTCCAGTGTCCTTGGGACGTCCTCGCGACGTGAAAGGCTCTGTCTATACGTGTCATTTTGTTGTTGTTGTAATGAATAATAATGATAATACAGTAAAAGCCCATTTATCCATGACCCGATCAACCGTAACTTCCATATAACCGGCAGTGCAAAAAAAAAAGGTCCACATTCGATTAACCGGAATTTATCTGGAAAAATGCATTTTTTGTTGTTATTTTATTTATTTTTGCGTTCTTGGCCGAATATCCAGCATGCGCTTTAACCGGCATTGGCCAAGACATGCGGGTGCTCAATAAACGGGATTTTACTGTGATAATAATAAATAATAATCAATAATCCTTACATTTGATATAGTGGTTTTTAACATCTTATCGGCATCTCAAAACGCTTCATAGAATAAATTACTGTAAAGTGAATTGACTGTATATATATTTGTGGGAGAACAAAACTGCCCCGCCATTCAATAAGATCAGGTTTATCTTCTATTCTAACTCCACCTACCCGCCTTATTCCCATATCCCTTAATCTTCCAAAATTCTTTGGATTCTAGAATGGTCCCTATTGATTGGAAGATTGCAAATGTCACACCACTATTTTAGAAGGGTGGGAGAGAAAAGATGGGGAATTATAGACCAATTAGTCTGACATCGATGGTAGGGAAAATTCTAGAATCTTTAATTAAGGATGTCATAGTGGGATACTTAGAGGACCACAATATGATTAGGCAGAGTCAACATGGCTTTACAAAAGGGAAGTCGTGCTTAACAAATCTTTTAGATTTTTTTGAGGACATAACAAGTAGATTAGATAGAGGGGAATCAGTAGATGTAGTGTGGTGGCATTCGATAAGGTGCCACATAAAAGGTTGATCCACAAGATAGGGGCTTACGGAATTGGGGGGAACATATTAACATGGATTAGGGAATGGTTAACAGGTAGGAAACAAAGAGTAGGGATAAACAGGTCTTTCTCAAATTGGTGGGATGTGACTAGTGGAGTGCTACAAGGATCAGTCCTTGGGCCTCAGTTATTTACCATCTACATCAACGATCTAGATAAGGACATCAAGCTTAATATATCTAAATTTGCTGATGATACAAAACTAGGAGGAAGCGTTAATACCAAGGATGACATTTAAAAAATGCAGCGCGATATAGATAGGTTAGGTGAGTGGGCAGGTAGGTGGCAGATGAAGTATAATGTAGGGAAGTGCAAAGTCATCCATCTAGGTCGCACAAACATCAGAGCAGGTTATTTTTTAGAGGGGGAGAGATTGAAAAGTGTTAGTGTGCAGAGGGACTTGGGTGTCCTTGTATAACAAACACAGAAAGTTAGTATGCAGGTGCAGCAGGCAATTAAGAAGGTTAATGGTATGTTAGCTTTCGTTATGAAAGGGTTAGAGTATAAGAGTAGGGAAGTCTTGCTGCAGCTTTATAGGGCCCTGGTGAGACCACACCTGGAATACTGTGTGCAGTTTTGGTCTCCTTATTTAAGAAAGGATGTACAGTAAAATTGGCTCGCTCAACCCTTCTCTCTGGTCGGTGAGGCCCATGAGAGACAGAACATGAGATAAAATAAATACTTTTATATCAAATCACTTTTTCTTTAAAGAAATGAGTAGTAGGGAACTGCTGAGGGGTGGTGTTGATCAGAAGTGACCTCAGCAAACTCCAGTTTAGTTCTAAAGTGGTCATATTAACAATGATAAATGTGCTTGGATCACATTTATCACAAATGTTTTTGATTTTTTACTAATATTAGTTGTTGTTATGTGGCATTGTATTGTATTGTTTTTGAACAGAAAATTGGGGGAAATAGAATGAGCAGTCCTGGAAGACTGCAATATCTCTTTTTACAAGTCAATCGAAGAAATGGGAAGCGTTTGTAAATAATAAAAATAATAATAATCTTTGCATTTGAGACAGCGCCTTATCACGATTTCTCAAAATGCTTCACGGGAATAAACAGTAAAAGCCCATTTATCCAGCACTCTCGGGACCTGGCCAATGCCGGTTAAAGTGCATGCTGGATATTCACACACCAAAAACACACACAAAAAATCACACAAAAAAAGCATTTTTCTGGATAAATTCCGGTTAATCGAATGCAGACTTTTTTTTTGAGGTGCCAGTTATACGGAAGTTATGGTTGATCGGGTGCCGGATAAACGGGCTTTTACTGTACAGTGAATTGACTGTCTATATGTGGGTGAAACATGGCAGCCAATTGCAAAGGGTGTAGTGACTTTGTGCATGTTCTTAAGGAGGTAGAAACGCCACCTGTGTTGGTACTTCAGCTTAATAACTCACATCACTGTCGTCCCTGATTCATGACTCATTGTTATACTTTTAGCTGATGTGTTTAAAATCCGTTGAAAGGTATCAATGATCAATAGGCCATTCATACAATGCATGTTTGGAGGAAGAACCTCCCTCTTCGACCTCACCACCCTCTTGCTGAAATTCCAGTGACTTTGGAGATACTTGCGTGATCCAGGAACAGCAAAGGCTGTGATCTGGGAACGTATTAACCCCGCCACTATGGTTTTTCTCTTCCTCTTGGGACACCTGGCCATTGAGTCTCAAGCCTGAGTATCTGACTTGAGTCTTGTGTACTTGCCTACCAATCCATTTGATAAATGGAGTCAAAAATACATCCCTACACAACTGAGGACATTGTGTTTCTGGTGGCTTGGCTTTGCTGCTTCAACCAGAGACAAATGCTGAACCACCTTATTCTGCAACAGTTTGTTGACTGCAGCAAGGACTTATCACAGTTGGTGATGTTGTTGATGCTACACTGTGCTATGTTTGGCAAAGGGCTTCTATACAAAAAGACTGAAGGCCTCAATGTGTCCTCTGCACTGACCCATACAGGCTGCAGGTACCAATCATCAAATAACGAGACTTGCAGTGTATGAAACGCTCTGAGCTGCGATCCCATTAAGTGCCACATCAATGCAAATTGTCATTGTTGTTTGTTGACCCTAAAATAAACTATATTGGGGGTATTTCTGCTTGTCAACCCAAACCGAAAAGCACAACGGAGTCACAATGCTACGATGGAGACACAACAAAGATAAGATTGAAATAGCAAGGTTTATTTGAATAGATATGCCACCGATCACATCTCCTGTGTAAAAGGTCATTTGCTGCAGGAAAACCCAATCGCTGTTTATGCAAACGGGCCTCGTTATCATCACTGCATGCCATCAGCCATGCTCAGTGCCACAGCAATGCTGTTTATGGTGTTTCAAGTGATTCAATCGACCGGCTCAAATATTTCATCAGCATTGCAATTGCTTTCTGTTGGTGACTGGGCGTCTAGTGTAGTACAGTAAAAGCCCGTTTATCCGGCACCCTCGAGACCTTGGCTGATGCTAGTTAAACGACATGCTGAATATTTAGGCGGATCCGACGCCGAAAACCCAACACAAAAAAAAATCACTTATTTTAACACATACCATATTAATAATAGACTAAATAATGAGATAAAAAGACCTTTTATTATTCATCTAAAAATCACCTTTGCTGGTAGATGCCTGGTTTGAAGCTGGGATAGAGGTGTACAGTCTATCTTCTATAATGGCTGAGTGAAGGGAAAAAAAACAGCAGCGCCACCTTCAGGCACTACTAGTGGCAAGCTGAAATACCAATACAAGGGGAAAAAATGCACCACTGCGATTGTGCCAGATAAGATCTGGTTATTCGAATGGGGACCTTTCTTTTCAGGTGCCAGTTATATGGAAGTTACGATTGATCGGGTCATGGATAAACGGGCTTTTACTGTACTTTCAAACATCCAACCCATCAAACCAGTTATAATACAGTACTTTACTTATAATACTGCAAGTGAATTTCAAACAGTTGAAAAAATAGACTTAACAAAACTGGCAGTAATCTCTGAAAATAGAAAAATAGTTTAAAAAATCTATTTATAAATGAGAATATTTCAGCAAATTCAGTTAAGCGGTAAACTATATTTACAGAAAGTGCATAAGGTAATCTTAGTTATTTCACAGCATTTAGAGTAACACAATCAGAAGTCACCATCTTAATTGTTCAGTACAATTTTTTTTACATAGTCATGAACATCAGTTTCTGTGTTTAATTGATAAATATTTAAGTGTTTAGAAGTAATCCAGTTTTGTAAATTATTGAAAGGTTATGGTCTCCAATTTTAATTAACATGAATGATACTTAAGAACAACAATAAAATTACATTTGTCGAGCGCCTTTCATATCGGCTAAAAGCCCGGCCGACAATGGTAGGGCAGGAACATGCCAGAGGCTGCTGAATGGAGGGAACAGACAGGTTGATAGGGGGTCAGCAAGTCAGAGAGGTAGGGGGCAAGGCTGTGGAAGGCCTTGAAAGTGAGGATGAGGATCACAAATTCTATCCTGAGGGAGCCAGTGGAGCCTGGTGAGGGTCGGTGTGATGGGATCGCGGAGCCTGGTGTGAGAGAGGACACGAGCTGCAGAGTTTTGGACGATCTATAGCTTGTTTTTTGCTCCTTTTATTACTTTCCTTGTCTCCCTTTGTTGCCTTTTGTTGTTCTCCCTGGTCTCTGCATTCCCACTTTCTCTTGTATTTGAGTAAGCCAATTGGACACAGCAGTGTCCCACAAACAGTCGTGGATTGAAATGACCGAATTATTATTGTTTTCTTTGAGGGATTATATGATTGAATTTAACATTAGATTTGAGAGGGAGAAGAGAGTCCTAAACTAAGGTTTTAAATTGAACTAAGGCAAACTTCAATGTGGAATATATAGACCACTGAGCTGAACTGTTAGTTGTTAGTAAATATACAGTCAATTCACTTTGTGGTATATTCGGTGAAGCGCTTCAGCACCGTGGGACATCCTCCCGATGTGAAAGGCGCACTATCAATATCATTTTGTGGTTGTTGTTGTCTAGAAGAAGTGAAAAGTGCTATATCAAATGCAAGAATTATTATTATTATTATTATTATTGTGGAGGCAGGAGTTGGGGAGTCCAGATGGTAGGGAGAGATTGATGATGTTGGGAGTAGAGGGGCGAGGATGTGGATCTGGGAGGTAAAGAGAGGGGTGGGGATGGAGTCAAGGGAGTTTCTTGGTGGATATGGTGACAGAGGAGGGAATGGCAGGTTCGAAAATGTGGAAGGAGGAATGGGTAGGAGGTCAGATGGGGGAGAGATGGGGAAGGAGTGGCAGGGCAGAGGCAGCTGAACAGATTCCATTGATTCCATTTTCGACTCGAGGAAATCCAGCATCTCCTCAGTCAGAATAACCTCTTATTGAGACGCATCCACACTGTTCGTCTTTACGCCTCAGCAGTTTCTTTCTGCTCCATAACCTTACAATTACCTAAAAAACCACACGTGAGTACACTCCAAACAAATCTTAAAATATAACATTTTCAAGGTTACATCTGAAGATTCCATCTATGTGGCTCCCACTGGGTACTTCCAGGTCCTGGTAAATATCTGATTTGATTTCCAATTCATATGTCAACTGTCCAGCTTTAGCTCGTCAATTATCTTCTATTTGGCAAAGCAGATGAAATACATATTAGTTTTAAATTACAGCCTTATTTGGGCACATTGTTGGCATTCATCATTAGAATTCACATTACCATATGATCCTAATATTGATTATCACCCCCTGAAACCAGATGCTCCCCACATAACACACAATAATTTGGCTGTGTCTATTTGATTGATCCAGCGCCTTCGGATGCCTGCCCGATGTGAAAGGTGCTCTATAAATGTAATTTTGTTGTTGTTGGTGATTGAAACACGCAATAAGACCCAGCATTTACAGCGAGTCAATGGCCAAAGAGATTAGATTTTGAACCCATGAAGAAATTCAATTTCATTTTGACTTCATACTTTACTTTTGCTCATCAACAGTGCTCAGGTTTTGAACAACGCGTCAACCGCATTTGAATCGATAACACAAGTCTTTCTTAGTGAAGCCGAATTACTATTTCAACACCAATTTAGAGCATCAAGGAAGAACTAAGATAAACTGGGTTGGAATTTAAAAGGCTATTTCTGTCCTTCTGACCGATGGACGCACTGAAAGAAAATTAAACGGTCTGATCTTGGGTCTATCGCCACAACTATTGTTAATCCCACTCTAATCCACTATATGTATGCATCATGTTTCAAATCCATTGTATTTAATATACTGATCAGATTAATGGATTATTATTCATCTTTGAACTATTGCAGGGCTATGGAGAGAGAGTGGGAGTGGGATTGATTTGGCTCTTTATAGCTTTAGAGCTGGCAGACACGATGGGCTGAATGGCCTTCTCCTGAGCTTTACAATTCTACGATTCTATTTAAGCCAAGTAACACCAGGAGAAACTATTCTTTTTGAATAGTGTCATGAGACGCTTACCATCCACCTGAACAGACAATCGATATCTTGGTTAGCACTGCAGCAGTGATTACAACTTGCACTTATATTTATATACTTTAGTCTCTTATCACTGGTATTTGTGGGTTCTGTCATTATTTGGCTGATTGAAAGTGCTGGATATGTATTGTATTCATGACCAACATTCCGAAATTAATTTTCTTTGAGTTTTCAAAAATTTGGGAGAAAACATACCTTTCTTAGCCTCTGAATAAATTTCTCTTCTGTCTCATTCTGATTTAGGTCTGGAATTGCGACATCCCAGCGATGTAGCTCATTAAACATTTCTTCCTTGTCGTACAGTACAGCTGGATCTAAGCAATGTTCATTAGAAAGTTCTACTAAATACTGCTTGTAGTGTTTCCTGAAACAGAGATGTGATAGTTAAGATTCGAATAGCTCTATTAGTCACATTTGTTAAGACACCTGTGCAAGAGCTTAAAAACGGATATGGGAGGGAATGAGGTGAGGGTGGAGACTCCTGGAGGATAAATTTCAGCATGGACTGGTTGTACTAAGTGGCTCCGTTGGCTCGCCATCCCCCGGAGGATTGAATTCAAGATCCTCGTCCTCACTTTCAGGGCCATTCACGGCTTTGCCCCTTCCTATCTCTCAGACATGCTGGCTCCCTATCAACCTGCCCCCCACCTCCGTTCAGCGGGCTCCGGTCTGCTCCATATCTCCCACCCGACCCGCCCTACCATCGGTGGCCGGGCTTTCAGCCTCTCTGCCCCCAAACTCTTGAACTCCTCCATTCGCAGCCCCTTTGCCTTGCTTCCTCCCTTGCCTCCTTCAAGGGCGATCTCAAGACACTTATTGCGATCGTGCCTTCTGCCGCCCTCCCACGTCTCTCCCCCCCTTCCCCCATCCCCTTCCCCTCCCTCCCACCTGGCCCTCAGATCCCGATCCCTGACTGTTCAGCGCCTTGGGACGTCCTCCCGACGTGAAAGGTGCTCTATAAATGTAATTTTGGTGGTGTTGTTTTCGTGCTGTGTGTTCGTTGTAAATTTTAAAACAAAAACAGAAATTGGTGGGAACACATAGCAGGTCAGGCAGCATATATATGGAGAGAAGAAATGGAGTCAACTTTTCAGATCCACGACCATTCAGCAATTCTGTAACTCAGATGTAAATTTGACTTACTCGCAAAACAATCAAAACTGGGGTAAAACTGGAGAAACTTTTAAGGACTAAAGCAAGGAAGATAAAGGAGAAAATATGAGAGGACTGGAGATGATTGGTTAATGTTAATGATGTAAAACAAAGTGGGGGGGGGGGGGGGGGGCAGAATTGCAACCAAACAGGCAGACCAGAGAGAGAAAAGGTGAGTCTGGGACCCGGATGATGTGCTAATGATCACAGAAGAGGGGGACAGGGAAGGTGAGCTGTTATTGTCTGAAATTGTTGAAATCAATGTGGCCAGAGGCTGTCAGGTCCCCAGCAGATACATGAAGTGCTATTCCTTGAACTTGCGCTGTGGTTCATTGGAACAGCATAGAAGACCATGGATGGAGAGGTCAGACTGCAAGCAGGAAGGAGAGTTGAAGTGGTAAAAACCAAAAGGTCAGGGTTGTGCTTGTGGATAGAACAGAGCAACTCAAATAAGCAAATCGGTCACCATGATGTAAATTTTACTTACTCGCAAAACCCAGAATAATCACTTATTGAGAGGTTTCCACACTGCTCGTCTTTCAGCCCCAACACAGTTTCTTTCTGCTCCATGACCTTACAATTACCTAAAGAAACACAACAGCTTTTAGCTGGTTAAAGTTATTTTTGAATTAAGTTAAGCTAAGCATTATCATTACCATGTTCCATTGTTACCATGTTCAAAAAATGATGGTTTCCCCACATTCTAATAGCTCTACTTCACATATGAACTTCACCCATTGAGTTTTATTCGATTATTTCACCACGGAGGCATCACCATCAAATCCAATCTGATCTTCACATGTGGTCTTTAGAAATGTGTACCCTCGTCAGTGGTCAATGGATATCTTGCAGGAGCTGTTACCTTGGCTGACAATCCTCTCTAACCTGACACACTCTGAAGCAGCTCTATGATATGAGTTAACTCAGCATTGATTGGAGATACAATGGAGGTTTCTCCATTTCCGGCTCAGCAAATCACTGACTAAACATCACTGAGATATCATACATCCTGCCAGTATTTACAATATCTCCTGTAGCTCAGTGGTTAGAGCACTTGCCTTACAAGCGTGAGACCTGTGTTCTAATCCAGGCAATCAGGGCAAGTTTCCTTACTCCACAGGCCTAACAATAATTTTTCCAAAAAAACACAATAAGAAAAAAAATTAGTCATTTCAATCCACGACTGTTTGTGGGACACTGCTGTGCGAAATTGGCTGCCGTGTTTCACCCACAAATATACAGTCAATTCACTTTACAGTATATTCTGTGAAGCACTCTGAGACGTTGATAAGATGTGAAAAGCACTATATCAAAATGCAAGGATTATTATTATATTAAGAACAGCCCTTGGGCAATATAGTGCTCATAAAACTGATCATTGAGGAATGTTAGGGGAGCTAGCAAGATAACACGAGAAAATGATCAAAAGAAAAATGTAAAACAATCGGAAACAACAACAAAATTACATTTATAGAGCGCCTTTCAAGTCGGGAGGACATCCCAAGACACTGAACAGTTAGGTCGGGACCCGAGCAGGGTAGGAAGGCTTAGGGGGAGGGGGAAGGAGAGTAGGAAAGGGGGAAGAGTTAGGAGGGCAGCAGAAGGCATGGTCAAAGAGGAAGGTATTGAGACCGGCCTTGAAGGAGGAAAGGGAGGAAGTGAGGCGAAGGAATTGCTGGATAGAGTTCCAGAAGGTGGGGGCAGAGAGGCTGAAAGCCCGGCCACCGATGGTAGGGTGGTTCAGGTGGAGGACATAGAGCAGGCCAGAGCCTGCTGAACGGAGGGGATGCAGGCTGATGGGGAGACAGTAGGTCAGAGAGGTAGGCGGGGGCAAGTGGCCTTGAATTTGATCCTCTGGGGAATGGGGAGCCATTGGCGACGGGCGAGGGTGGGAGTGATGTGGTCGCGGAGCCTAGTATGGGAGAGTACATGAGATGCAGCGTTTTGAATAATCTGCAGCTTGTGAAGGGAGGAGCTGGGAAAGCCGATGAGGAGAGAGTTCCCGTAGTCGTGCCTTGATGTGATGAATGTGTGGATGAGTGTTTCGGCAGCGTGGGGGGTGAGGCAGTGGCAGAGTCTAGCAATGTTGCGGAGGTGGTGGAATGCAGTACCAGTCATGGCGTGCATTTGGGGCAGAAGAACAGTTCAGGTTCAAACAAGACGCTCAGATTCCTGACTGGCTTCGAGAGATGGCAAGTATAGCCTTGAATGCTGATGTTGCCAGTGCCTGAGGTGCAGAGGTGCTGACGCGAGCGAATCAGGAGGGTCTCCGTCTTTTTGATGTTTGGTTGGATGAAGTTATCCCTCGTCCAGGACTCAATGTCGGACAGACACGCAGTCAGAACGCCAGTAGTCCTGGAGTCGAGGGTGGAAGCGGAAAGGTAGAGTTGGGTGTCATCAGCAGACATGTGGAAATTTACCCCATGTTTGTGGATAATGTCACCGAGAGGTAGCATGTGGAGGGTGAAGAGCACAGGGACAAAAAAAGAGCCTGAGGAAAGCCGCATGAGACTGTGCGAGGGCTGGAGGAAAAGCCGCTGGTGGAGACAAAGTGAAGGCGGTGTGAGAGGTACAACCAGAACCAATCAAGGACAGAGCCTTGAAGGTTGAGGTGGGATGAAAGGAGGTGGAGGAGGATTGCATGGTCCACGGTGTCAAAGGTGTTGATCCACCTTGGATAGGAAAGGGAGGTTGGAGATGGGCCAGTAGCTTGAGAGCTGTGACGCATCAAGGGAAGGTTTCTTTAGGATAGGGGTGATAGTGGCAGTTTTGAGGGGAGTGGGAATGGTGCCAGATGAAAGGAACAGGTTGATGGTGTCGGCAAGTAGTGGGGCTAGAAGGTGGAGCTGGGTGGTAAGGAGCGGAGTGGGGATGGGGTCCATGGAGCAGGTGGTGGGCTTCATGGAGGAGATGATTTTTATGACAGAGGATGGGGAGATGGGATTGAAGGTGTAGAAGGAGGGATGGGTAGGAGACGAAGTGAGGGATGGAAGTGGAGTGGGGGTGGAGGTTGGAGGGACGGTGCACTCGAGGAAATCTAGCATCAACTCACAGTGGGAGTTGGAGGAAAGGAACTGCAAGGCGGGGGGGGGACGGATAAGCTGATTGGTGGATCGCAATTGGCTGCCGTGTTTCGCCCACAATTATACAATCAATTCACTTTACAGTATATTCAGTGAAGCGCTTTGAAATGTCTAGAAGACGTGAAAAGCATTATATCAAATGCAAGAATCATTATTATAATAACAAAAAATTACCCATTATTTACCTGTAGCTAATTACTTCACTTATCAACCTACTAAACATATTTCGAAGCCTCAAAGGAGTAATAAGCTTCTTAGTTTAACTGAAGCTTTGCTAAGCTTTCATTGGAATAGATAAGTACAATAATATTATGAACCTCAATGGAAGACAGTAAATTACATGGCCACATTGAAATCAAAAAAGTGGATAAACTCAATTGTGAAAATATAGCATAGAATCATAAAGCACAGGGGGCCATTCGGCCCATCGTGTCTGTGCTAGCTCCGAAAAGAGCTGTCCAACTCAATCCCACTGGCCCACTTCCTCTTCACAGCCCTGCAATCTTGCCTTCCTCAAATACCCATCTACATATATACACATCTGTACACTCTTACATTCTGTAACAAAGGCATCACTTACACAAAGAGTTATTACCTTCAATCTCTCCTGGATTGCTCTGATGGGCTGTGAAGGTAGGAATTCCTTTCATCTAGATGAAAGGAAGCAACATATGGTAAGAAAGTACGAAAAATGCAACAAAATTCCTGAACAGCATATAAACTTGATTGGATAAGTAATCCTTCTCTTGTCATTCAAACTCTTCCACTTCTGTTACAACTTTCAAGATTTGAAAGATGTTACTAAAAAGTCTTTTGAGCTTGTCTTTCCTGTTTCTCCTAAATTTTAAGTATCTTATAAACTTCCTCCAGTGTTGATATTAAAACTCATTGTATTATCTCCAACTTGAAATTATTCTCTCTCAGGACATCAATACTACGTACAGTAAAACCTTGTTTATCCAACCAACCGGCATACTCAACCAACTGGTATCTCCCAATTATATTGGGATCCGGGACACTCGCAGTATGCTCACTTTGCTCACTTATTAAACTTACCGAATGCTGGAATGCTTTTTTACCGATCATTTTACCGAGTGTGCTGGAATGCTTTATTGGTAAGTATCCATACAATATTCTGTTATTATTTAGTCAATTATTAATATGGTATGTTTTAAAATAAGTTAATTTTTTGTGTAGGATTTTCAGAAACTTGCCGCTCGAATATCCGGCATATTTGATTAACCGGCAATGGTCAGGTCCCCAGGGTGTCGGATAACAAAGGTTTTACTGACTCAACCCTTATTCACCTTCCTGTCATACAATCTAGTCTTTCAAAACCCAAACTTGGCATTCAACAAAACGCTTTGTTTTGCCTTGTTTATTTTCTCTTCCACTCTTTTCAGTATTTTACTTGAGCTCCTGAATTAAAATATATATTTAAACTATTGATTGTTGTTATACCTTAGTGAAGAGGGAAATTAATATTTTTGATATGGTGCGTAAATTAAAACTGTATCAAAAGTACTCTCCCTTCAAAAAAAACTAGTATGATGGAATTGGTGCTGGGTGTTGTCATGGGAAGGAACTATGATTACAATTTCAAGCCAAAAAAATTACTCACATTTAATAATTGTTGTAATCGTTGAACACTCCAGTCTCTGAGGTGATAGTAACAGCTTCGGGGGTGGTGTGCATGTAGACCCTTTGCTTGGCAGGAGTTTGAGAATCCACAAGTCTATGGCATCAAATATATTTAAATCATTCTTCTATTTCCTTTAAGTATATATTTAATTAAATGTTTTAAATATTTCTGAAAGCTGTCTTGAAAGTAAAGACTTTGAATAATTAGCATATAAAACAATTTACATTTATATAATGCCTTTGACGTTAGCAAAGTGCACTTAAATTAAAACCCAAGTGGAATTTCTTCCCAACAGTTACTTTGTTGGGTGGTAGAATTTGCATAGCTAATATTAAATTGAGTAAAATGGTCTGGCAAGTGTATATTCATCCCTGTATCTGATG
This sequence comes from Hydrolagus colliei, assembly GCA_035084275.1. Taxonomy (NCBI): domain Eukaryota; kingdom Metazoa; phylum Chordata; class Chondrichthyes; order Chimaeriformes; family Chimaeridae; genus Hydrolagus; species Hydrolagus colliei. The sequence goes on along the minus strand of CM068743.1, from coordinate 79,049,132 downwards.
ATTCCCACCTGGGTACCCCAAGGTTTAATTGTCAGATAATTATACAATAGGTTAGGCCTCAGCTGGAGTACTGTGTTCAGTTCTGGGCACCACTCTTTAGGAAGCATGTCAGGCAATGGAGAGGGTAAGGAGATTTGCTAGGATGGTAGCAGGAATGAGGGACTTGACATGTGAAGAGAGGCTAGAAAGGCTAGGATTATTTTCCTTGGAGCAGAGAAGTTTAAATTGAGACTTAATAGAAGCTTTCAAAATTATAAGGGGATTCGATAGGGTGCACATGAGAAACAATTTCCACTGGGAGTTGGGTAGGTAACCTGAGGATACTGATTTAAAATAGTTGTTAAAAGAGAAGAGGTGAGGAGAATTTTTTTCACACAGCAAGTTATTCGGATCTGAAATGCATTGCCTAAAAGAGTAGTGGAACCCAATTGATAACAACTTTCAAGACAGCAGTGGATAATTATTTTGGGAGGACAAGTTTGCAAGACTATGGGGAGAGAGTGGGGGATTGTGATTGATTTAGACATCTCTTTTCAAAGAGCCGGCACAGACTTGATAGGCCGAATGGCTTCCTTCTGTGCTGTATAATTCTATGATTACGTGACCCTCGGTTAAGCTATAATAGCTATAAACTGGGCCAAATAAAAAAGAAAATTGGAGTGCACTTAACAAATCTTGCGAGGAGCTTTGTTAAATTTTGTGGGGATTGTGGGGGTTGATTGGTGCTTTTAAGGTATATTTTACTGCTACATTTTTTCACTTTATTGATAAATAACCCATATTAGATTGTTGCAAAAAAAAAAAATAGCTTTAACAAAAACTGGGTAGGACGAACACCAGCGAGGCTACAGGAGCTCACCACCTCCTCTGAGACAGCACTGCCCACAGAGACCCAGAGAGAGAGACACACACTCAGAGACCCAGAGAGACACACATACTCAGACTCACATTCACAGGCATAGAGACACACACAGAGTCCTATAAGTTGGAGCACTAGCCTCGCAAGGGAGTGACTTGGGGTTCAATTCCCGGCAGGGCAAAATGTTGGACAAATTTCTTTATTCCACATGTCTGTTTACCTAGCAGTAGGAACCTGGTTGTTAGTTAATTGCCGGATTGCTTTTCCGGGTGTAATAATTCCGTCATAAAATAATAATAATGAATTGGTCACTTCAACCCATGACTGCTTGTGGGACACTACTTTGCACAATTGGCTGCCGTGTTTCGTCCACAAAATATACAGTCAATTCACTCTGCAGTATATTCTGTGAAGTGCTTTGAGACGTCTAGAAGAGACACACACACTCAGACACAGAGAGAGAGACACACACATACAGACACAGAGACACACTCACACACATAGATACAAAGGGACAAACACATGCAGACAGAAAGTTGCGCATTCACACAGAGACACTCATCAACACACACATGTAGAAAATACAAACTCAAATAGAAACACACACAGACAATCACAATAGTGGGGCCTCCGAGTGCAACCCATTTGACGTTTGCTCCACACCATGCACTACGATTGGGTTGCTGCCCAATCCTACAATGCTGTTGGGATGGGCAGCATTGTAACATGAATGGAGTCTACACTCAAAATACATGTTGTATGCAAGCAAACCTCTGTAGAACCATAAAACAAACTTGTTAATGATAGTACATGTACATATTTAAATCATATTTAAATCATTTAAATCACACAAAATCATAGAAAGCAAAAAAAAAACTTACTTGTCCTAATTTAAAGGGGTTTTTACAGCCACCGCAGAACTCATAATGACACACGCTGCAACGAAAATGAATGCAGCCTCCTTTGGACAAATCAAACTGAGCTTTGCATTTAGGACAATCTAAACAGACAGAAAGAAAGATTTATGTCTCTTCACTCCTAGATCCCTTTGCTCTCTTCAACATCATTGAGAACTTCACAATTTGCAAGGATTCATCTTTACATATTTATCAGGCTCTTACATACCCCTCGTTCTCTCCAGCCCACCACTGTTGCCATGCTTTGTCTATGGTCACCTCCCTCTCGCTGTGGTTCAGCTTTGCTTTCCGCCACTGTCAGGCGCTTTGAGAAGGGCGTCATATAAATATAACGTTTATAGTTGGCTAACCATGGCACTAACTTAAGGAAAGCTACGTCTTCTGAAAAGCTCAGGTATAACACATTAGGCTTGATGAAAACCTCAATAACGTTCCCTCTAAGACATTTTTTTAAGCCTGAAGTGCCCCAGCTTGTAGTCATTGCTCATTCCACAGGAAACTTCGATTTATAAGACCTTTGCGTCGCCTCTGCTCAAAAACATTTTGTTTAAACCAATCAAGGAGCTCTTAATCAGTAATAAACAGTGGTAAGAGTGACGAGTTACCTATTCCGTTTTTAGTGAGATAGGTATCCAGTTGGGTTGCCTGATACTCAGGATTATTCTGCTGTTTCCACTTCTTAAAGTTTTCACAGCTGACATGTTCGTGCTGTGGTTCCCACTGAAGAAATAAATACATTTGGTTTTAGACAGCAGAGTTCTATCAACACAACAACTGCGTACATAATCATTTATTTCAGGAGAGTACTCACCGGACACTTGCACTGGCAACACGTGCTCTTTTTACATGAAGGGCAGTCCATTCTCAATCGATCTAATTCATGAAGCAACCCAAAGGAACACTGAGGAAACAATGCATGTGTTAAGAGGCCCATTTTTTGGTAAAATTGATACAAGTGAAACTGCAACTGTAAACTAAGTGATCTAAAAACTTGTGCACCATGAAAGGAGGGAGACATGTTTGTTCATAATTTCTGCCGTTTTAAGTTTGTTTCTACATTAGAATATATTGTAAATTGTATTGACTGTGTATTCTGTGGGCCAATTGTACAAGGAGTTTCACTCAAACAGTCGTGGTTTGAGGGACCAATTTATTTTAATAAACCGTAGTGTCAGGAGCAGATGGATCCATACTCCAGCATGAGGTCAGTGCCTTCATGAAAGGAGAGTGGCGGAAAAGAAAAGAGAACAAGGAGCGAAGGACAGAAAGGAAACAAGAATGTAAATTAGAAATACAAAAGTTAAGGTTGTATTTTGGAAACCTCACAGAGCAGGTCAACATCCCATTTTTAAAAAATTAGGAAGAAACTCAAATCCAGCCTTACGTGCGCACACCATCTGAAGTTTGGCATTTCCATCAGAGTTCTGTCTCGAAGCTTTCTCTGGAATAGCTCATGAATTTCATAATCAAGATAATACCGAATCTGTTGAGTATTCCAAATAAACAATGAAAGTTACAGGATTTAAAATGTTATCAGAAATCCTAATCAAAGTAGTTTCTCTCAACTAAAACCTATAGATTGCCAATTTCATGACAAGTCTCCAGTATTTTTTTGCCCCCAGATTGTAAGACTCTAACCTGTGTATCTAGCAAATTGAAATACTCTGTGTTATCTTCATGGCATTCTTGATTGTTCAGGTCTGGTGCACCGCATATCGGGCAAACCACATTCACAATACTTTTTTCCTTTATGGTTGATGAAAAGTATTGCTTAAAGCAGGCTTCACAGAAGGAACAGGAACAGTGGGTCATTGTGACAATCTATACAACGTAAAAACATGCAAATTTAACCCCAAAATCACTTAAGGCATCAAAAGGAAACATTAAAATTAAAGAAAAAAGTCCAAGAAAACTCTCAAACACTTCCCCCTCACCCCTGGCTCAGAGTCAAACTCCGCCACTGTTAAGCGCTCTAAGATGCTACCCTGCATGCAGGGTACTCTATAAGTGAAAGTTGTTGTTGTTGGTTAGGAATTTATTGCTATCTTAACTACCAAGTTATTACGGGGCTCCACTGTATACCTACACAATACAAAAAGCCTTGGAGCCAGCTGAAGATTCATTCTCTCTGCATTAATGACATTTTAAACATTTTTAATGAGCAAATGCTATATGAATTTCTATTCTGTCAGTTTAGCCCAAAAGCATCCAAAACAGCTTAGCAGGGATGTATAATCAAGCAAACTATTTTAAGCACTATTACTGAGAATTACAGTGTCATTACATGGTTTTAAAACAGGCTATGCCTGTAAGAGTAGAGCTATTCAACTCTTTATATCCAGCAACTCCCAGCTGAGATCAAGCCATGCGCTCCATTAGTATTCACACAATGGTAATAAAATGTTAGGAGAAAAATCTTAAAAGGTTTCACCTTCGAAGTGGAAGATACACGGATGTAGGTAGATTCAAAACTCTAAAAAGTTAACACAAAGACTTTATTTCGTGCAAACTTTACCTTGTTAAAAGAAACATTGTCGCTGCAAATGGGACACTCATGAGAAAGAAATCGTAGCGCTGAATCATAATCTAAACTAGAGTTTACAGCTTCAATCACGTCCTCAACATTGAAATTCTGGTCTTCAAGGCTCACAAGACTCTGGAAGAGGGTGGATCTATTATGTGACACACCAGGAGGTGTTGATCGCAAACCCAACTGTGAATTAAAAACAAAATTCATAATACTTTTTTTTAAAAAGCCTTTATATTCAATCTGAGAAAAACATACTTCACAGGACTGAAATCTCAGCATTTAAAATGACTTACAGATGGGTTGTGTGGCTGCAAAGTATCTTTACTACGCACTCTAACAGCATTAGCACCTCCAGCCAAATCAGTAATATCATCCCTTGCATTATACGGCTTCAGCTGTATATGGAAGTCCTCATCATCAATGGTGATCATATGCCATTCTTGTTGGACAACTCTTTCTGCAACTGAAGCAATGAATCACAGCATTACCAGTCACACAATGCTTCACACATTTTACACACACGAAGAGTCACAAAGATGAGCACATTTTCACTTTATATTTAAAAAAATCTATTTCTGTCCAACTTATCCATATACAACACAACATTTAATGCCATGTTATCTTCAATCACTAGAAATGTAACCAATTAAATTTTTCTTTTATTTTCAAGAAATAAATTGAAACTAGGAGAGAGCTCAGGTCTGAAACAGTGACTGTCCAGGATGTCCTCCTCACATGAAATGTACAAATCTATACAAGTGTAATTTTATTGTTGGACTGGCAGGAGTGTACACTTGAGCAGGACCAGGGAAAGGTTTGTACTTGGTTCAGCAAGAGTCAAATTCCAGACACCTGAGTAAGATACCGGGTAGGGTTACTGTACATGAAAATTAAAGTATAACATTGGTTGCGTTGTAGACGAAGAATACAAAGGCAAAATGTTTAAAATATCAAACAAAATAAAATCACACTAGTACTGTATCTATGAATGAAAATAAGTCAGGCTAACATAAATGACACAATATTAAAGTTAAACTTTCATTACTTGTGCAGATTATTAGTTAAAACCGTAAACTTGAAGCACAGCGTACCTTGGGGATCAACATATGTAATAACAGCACAGCCTGGAGTTCTGGTTGGATACTGAAGATGGAGTATTTCCCCACCGCCATTTTTACTTCTTTGGAAATATATGGTAAGCTTGTCCTTTATCCTATGTGCTGGAAAGCCAGCGGGAATTTTAAACACCTGGACTTTTCGTTTATCCTTATTTGAGTTTAACATTTCTGTGTTCCACAAGTGCCTGACGTGATGTTCACCTTGTGATCCAACCTGATCAGACGCAAACACAGCTCTTGCTCCACCTTCAAGAAAGACCACAAGTCATTTGCATTCTTAAACTTTGGCTCCACACTATTATACAGGTAGGTTCATAATGTAAATGTGCAACTGTTCTAACAACAACTTGCATTCATATGGCGCCCTTCACACAGGGTAGCATCCCGGAGCGCTCAACAGTGGCAGAGTCTGACTCTGAGCCGGGGGAGAGGGACAGAGGTTGTGACCATAGGCACGATCAAAAAGGATCTGATTTGAAAATGGGGAGATAGGGGACAAGGCGGAGGGATTGAGGAAGAGAGTTCCAGAGGTTCGGGACTTAGTGGCTGAAAGCATGGCTGCCAATGTGGAGCAGATGGAGCGAGGGACGAATAGGAGGCCAGAGACAGCCGAGAAGGAGGCCTCAGGTGGTGAAGTCACGGTAAGCAAATCAGAAATGTAGGGAGGTTGTGAGGGCATGAAGGGATTTGAATATGAGTGAGAGGATCTTGATCCATTCAGTAATTGGGACCCAGTACAGAATGGCAAAGACTGGTGTGACAGGGATATGGAGTTCTGTGCAGGTTATTATCTGGGAGGGGGGTGTAGGTGGACTTCCAGGATTTTATTCATGGTAATTATTATTAAATGGAGTAACAGGGAGGGGAGAAAGCCAACATTTCATAACAGATTTGATGTATTTCAGAAGCGAACATTACGAAAGCTCTTTGCATTCATTCTTAAAAACTGAATGTGATACTTGCCCCCCACAGAGCATAGTCTTGTTGTGCTTTTTGACATGATTTGTGACGCAAGTACGATAAACTCCTAATAACTCATCATTCCAAGGGGGGAAAAAAAATAATTACGCTCAATGATGAGTTAGTTATCCAAAGTGGCGAGTGAGGCACACATATAAATACATAAATAAATGCGGTTGGAGATTGACTGGTAGTGGTAGTGACAAGTCAAGCCGGGGTCGACATATCTGGAGCTTATCTAGAATGTGGCGTGGTGTTCAAAACTAGACACATTAAACAACACATTAACAGTACAACAACAACAAAATTATATTTCTAGAGCGCCTTTCACGTCAGAAGGACGTCTACATACTACAAACTAGATGTACAACTTCTTTGGAGATCAAGTTACACTTTTTCAGTCATATCTCCAAACAAAACAGTGATTGGCTCAACAGGTGAAAGGAAAAATTACTCCGGTAGTTAAAGCATAAAAGTTGTGGATAGCTGTAACGTAGATAGATCCAGCATTATTGAAAGAAATGCTTGTGATAATAATAATCTTTGCATTTAATATAGCGCTTTACACGTCTTCTAGATGTCTCAAAGCACTTCACAGAATACACTGTAAAGTGAATTGACTGTGCATATGTGGGGTGAAATGCGGCAGCCAATTGCGCTCAGTAGTGACCCACAAACAGTCATGGATTGAAATGGCCAATTTATTTTTTGAGGAATTATTATTAGACGTAACCGTGACCAGGTATTGTCCAGTACTTAATTTCTCTCATCTATAATTATATTTATTACCAAGTGAGAAATATAATCATAGATGTAAGACAATGTAGGTGGACAATTTATTTTATAAGCATAATTTTACATAATGGAGATGCATAAGCAGTTGAGGTGAGTTTGTTCCCTTGTTTACGCAGATGCACAATATTCTTACTTTAAATTCAATCACTGAACCCTTGTCCATGTTAGGGTTAATAGCATTTTAGACTTTCTCTTAAACGTCATAAAACATTTCAAAAATGGTTTTCGACGCAATGTATTCATTTTTTATATGGACTTTCCAAATATTAAACAACATATATATTTTAGGCTTTTTTTCCACAAAGATTAGCAGCAGGTCTATTTAAAATATTACTGGATGATTAAACATGTTACAGTATTACATTTAACAATTAATATTCCAAAATGAACACTGCATTATATAATTGTTACCTGGTTTCTTTAAAGATGTCTTCATGTTATATGCATTAAGTACTGCATCAAGATTCAAGTTTCCCAAGAGATCTGTAGTTTGTTCTACAGGATCCATTTTCGTTTCTATTGCACACGATTTAAAAAATCAGGCAATTAAATTATAATGAGAGCAAGTTTACAAATACTGTACATACTGACAATTTTATATTTGTTGACGCGATATAGTACAGTGAGGGCGAGGGTGGAGGTGATTGGTCAACCCAAGGACACTGACACCAAGCCCCTCACCACACAATTACTGCCTTATGTGAGATTTAATAACTCAGCACAAACCTGAAAGCCGTGGCCATGTATTTCACCTGGGGGTTAGTCACTGGTAGAACTCAGACCTAACAAATTCATAATACAGTAGTTGTTCTCCGTTTAATAAACAGTGAGTGTTATGCATTAGTATGTACCTTTTCGGTCTACGTGAACAAGGAGAGGAACCTGGGCAGGAACTTCTGAAAAGGAAAGGTCCAAAGACATCAGCTCAGTTAGGTAAGATTTCTTTTCAGTTTTGCGCGCAGCTTGCTGACCAGCGGGCAAGGGTGTTTCTCCTGAAACACGTCTCTCTGAAAACATAAAATAGCACTTTAATAAAATAAATCAAGAATTCAAGAACAGCAGAAGGAGATCTTAGGCATAGTTATTTTACAAATGGTTGCTGGATTTCATATGCCACCCAAGTCAGTCTTGCAACTTAAATCTTTAAAATCTTTTATAAGAGCATTGTTTTCCAACTTGCACAGGTCTACTTACTCTTAGCAACTACTTATAATCAGTTTTTAATTGCTAACAGTATTGTGCTTTGATGATCAAAATACAATATTCATTACAAAATCATAATAGATACCAGTGTTTCTTGTACCAGTTCCGTGTAAAGTAGAGCTGTTCCAAAACTGCCTGTAACGACAAAGAGAAGTAATACACATTCTATTAGTATTTTCATTTAAAGTTTGAAATATTAAGGTTTATAACAACCTACAATTTCTGCAGCTGATTCTGAAAAAGCAAAATTAAGATTTTAGTAAAAGAAAAAATATTGTGTACAACAACAACAACAAATTACATTTATAGAGCGCCTTTCACGTCGGGAGGACGTCCCAAGGCGCTGCACAGGAGGCGTGTGACCCGAGCTGAGAGGGGAGTGTTTGGGAAGGGGTGAAACACGAAGGGGAGTTAAAAAAGTTCGGGGTGGAACAAAAGGCACGATCGAAGAGGAAAGTCTTCAAACCGGCCTTGAAAGAGGAAAGGGAAGAAACGAAACGGAGGGATTGAGGGATGGCATTCCATAGGGTGGGAGCGGAGAAACTGAAGGCCTGGCCTCCAATGGTGGGGCGGCTCGGGCGGGGGGCTTGGAGCAGGCCAAATCCTGTTGAACGGAGGGTCCGGGTGGGCTTGTAGGGGGAAAGTAAATCGGTTAAATAGGGAGGGGCAAGGCCGTGTAAGGCCTTGTAGGTGAGGACGAGGATCTTGAACTCGATCCTCTGGAGGATGGGGAGCCAGTGGAGACGGGCGAGGGTGGGGGTTATGTGATCGCGAAGGCGGGTGCGGGATAGTATACGGGCTGCAGAGTTTTGAATGACCTGCAGCCTGTGAATGGAGGAACTGGGGAGGCCGACGAGGAGAGAGTTTCCGTAGTCCAGCTGTGAGGTGATGGATGCATGCACGAGTGTTTCGGCAGCGCGGGGGGTAAGATAGTTGCGGAGCCTGGCAATATTGCGCAGGTGGAAATAAGCGGTGCCAGTCAAGGCGCGGATGTGGGGGAGGAAGGAAAGTTTTTGATCGAACATGATGCCGAGGTTCCTGATTGGCTTTGTGAGGTGGAGAGCGCAGCCTTGGATGTTGAGGCTGGCAGCGCCCGATGTGCGGAGGCGCCGGCTTGAGCCAATCAGAAGGGCCTCGGTCTTACTCAAGTTCAATTGCAAAAAAATTGTCCCTCGTCCAGGACTCGATGTCGGACAGACATGCTGTCAGAACATCGATGGTCTGGGGGTTGAGGGATGAAGCAGAAAGGTACAACTGGGTGTCGTCCGCATACATGTGGAAATTTACCCCATGTTTGCGGATGACGTCGCCCAGAGGGAGCGTGTAAAGGGTGAAAAGGAGGGGGCCTAAAACAGAGCCCTGAGGGACGCCGTGAGAAACTGTGCGGAGGTTTGAAGAAAAACCGTTGGAGGAAACAAAATGTAAATGGTGGGTCAAGTAACAATGGAACCAGTCAAGGACTGTGTCTTGAAGGTTGAGGTGGGAGGAAAGACGTTGAAGGAGGATGGTGTGATCGACTGTGTCGAACGCAGCAGACAGGTCAAGGAGGACGAGGAGGCAGAGGGAGCCCTGGTCACAGGCGGTTAGGATGTCATTTGTAACCTTAACCAGGGCAGTTTCTGTGCTGTGGATAGGGCGGAAACCTGATTGGAGGGGTTCAAAAAGTGAATGAGTTGAAAGGAAAGAGCGGAGCTGGGAGGCAACCACTCTTTCAAGGACCTTGGATAAAAACGGGAGGTTGGATATGGGTCGATAACCTGATGGTTGCGACGCATCAAGGGAGGGTTTCTTCAGGATAGGGGTGATGGTGGCTGTTTTAAGGGAGGTAGGGACGGTGCCTGAGGAGAGGGAAAGGTTAATGGTGTCAGAAATGAACGGGGCTAACAAATGGAGCTGGGTGCGGAGGAGGGGGGTGGGGATGGGGTCGAATGAGCACGTGGTGGGTTTCATGGAGGTAATTATTTTTGTGACTGAAAACGGGGTGGTGGGGTTGAAAGTGTGAAATGGGGGGTGAGTAGGGGTTGAGGTAACTGATGAGGGTGCAGAGGTGGAGGAGTGGTGGGGGGAGGAAACCACAGAGCGGATTTTCTCAATTTTGGACTCGAGGAAGTCCAGCATCTCCTCACAACGATCGTTTGAGGAGAGGATCTGCGAGGTGAGGTGGGGGCGGCGGAGGAGCTGGTTGGTGGTGGCGAAGAGGAGGCGGTGGTTGTCCTTCGCTTCCAGGATTATCCTGGAGTAGAAGGCTGATTTGGCGGTGGCTAGGGTGGAGCGGTAACATTTGATGCGGTCCAGCCAGATTTGCCGGTGGACCGTGAGGCCAGATTTGAGCCAGGTGCGTTCAGCTGCTCTAACTTGGCTTTTGAGGGAACGGAGGTGAGTTGTGTACCACGGTGATGATCGGGAATGGGAGACGGTTTTGGAGGTGAGGGGGGCCAGGGTGTCGAGGGTAGTGGAGAGGTTGTTGTGGAGGGCGGTGGAGGCGGAGGATGGGTCGGTGCAAAAAAAATGTCATTGTGGGAAGAGGTCGGAGGTTTCTAGGGCAGAGGTAAAAGTTTGAGGGGGAATCTTCTTCCAGAGCCGGTAGAAGATGGTGGTGGGTTTGGAGGCGGAGGGGGGAGGGATAGAGGTGTTGCAGGAAATGAAAAAATGGTCGGAAATGGCCTTGTCTGTGGTGGTGACGCCAGAGACGTTGAGGCCTCGGGTGATCACCAGATCGAGAGGATGGCCGTGGGTGTGGGTGGCAGTGTTAATATGAAGGGAGAAGTTGAAAGATGATAATAAAAAGGAAAATTCAGAGGAAATGGGGCAGGAGGGGGTGAAATGGAGGTTAAAATCGCCAAGAATAATAAGGCGATCAGAGGAAGCACAAAGGGAGGTTAAAAGTGAAGAAAAATCTGAAATGAAAGTGGGGGAGGGTTTGGGGGGGCGATAAACTAGTAGAATTTTGAAAGAATTGTGGGAGGAGTGAGAGAGGGTGAGCTGTTCAAAAGAGGGGAAGGAACCAGAGGAGTAGGGGGATAGGCCGAGGGATGACTTTGAGATGAGGGCCACGCCACCGCCACGACGGTTGGGTCGAGGAGCATGGTGGAATGTGTAGTTGGGTGGTGTGGCTTCAACAAGGGGGAAAGTGTCGCCTGGGGAGATCCAAGTCTCCGTCAGGGCCATGATGTCAACGTTCTCATCAAGGATGAGATCGTTGATGGCCAGGGTCTTGTTGCAGACAGAGCGGACATTTTGGAGGCCGATGCGGAATAAGCAGTTGGCCGAGGGGTGTGAGGGGGGACTGGGATGGTCGGTGGGGAGGGTGGGGATCTGAATAAGGGAGGAGAGGTTGACCCCCCGGCTTTGTGTCCGGTGGGGCTGGCGGGGATGGTGGGGGACAGGGCACTTGGTGTGGCTGCTATTGGACAGCCAGCGCCGAGTGCCACGGTGAGCCCGACGGAGGATTCCAATATTGGAACAGAGGGAAGCGGTGGGAGGGTCGAGCAGGGACAGTAAACGAGGGGGGCGAAGAGAGAGAAGGGTAGAGAAGGAATAACGAAGAGGGGGGGTTGGGGGGAAAAACTTGAAAAGGGGGAGGGAAGCTCGGGTCATGGCGGCAGCCATATTGCGCACGCGGGGGACCAGGAGCGAAGATCAATGAGGTGGCATCATCCCAAGGGATGTGAGGCCGCGGCTGGGGGATGCAGAGGCGCTGCGGTCTGGAGCCTGGCCGGGGCTAAGGCCGAGGCTGGGGTTGTGGGTTTCAGGGCCAGTTGCCAGGGTTGCGTGGGCCCGGGCCATGGGTCGCCGGGTCGAGGCTGGAGCCGGGACCGGGGCCGTGAGTCTCGGGGCTGTGGGTTAAAACGTTATATTATAACAAAGATAGAAATTTCTGCAGCAAAAGATTCAACCAAGACACCAAACACTGATTTTTTTTTGTCAGTTAGGTGTCTCCCTGACACACGCAGAAAACAATCCCCAGGCTTAAAAATATCCAAACCACAATGAGTTCCACCTACACATATAAATTTCCCAGTGCCTAGATTCGAATATGTACATACTCCCGCCCTGCAGGGACATTCCTTAAGAGCAAGGTTTCCCAAATGGGGTCGCGACTTAAAAAAATGGGGTCACATCGCCATCTAGCCGTCGGTTTATTAGTGTATTAGCAGCAACAATTAAAGTTAATTTGGGGTCGCCAAATATTTTCTGTGTTGAAATGGGGCTGTGCTGGGGAAAAGGTTGGGAAGGGAGCCCAAGAGCATTAGATGCATGTTAGTGAGAACCCCAGCTACCCCAGATTGCATTGGGGTAACTGCTCCCAAGGTCTACACTTGTCTTAAAATGTCTAATATCACTGAACATATTTAATGAACACATAATGTTCCCCAGACTACTACTTTCAAAAAATTCATTTGGATAAATACAACTCAAATTGGATGGGCAGCAAAGTGGACTGTACAGCTAGTTGGCACACTACCCTTTCTTCGCTGTAACCTGATTTGAAAACTGATGGGGTGCTAGATGGCTATATGAGAATCAATATAAAAGCAAAATAGACAATCTCAGTCCCAGACACATGCCAACGGGATAAAACTGGTCAAATAATGGCACTAAGTTTATGTTTTATTCAGACATGCCACAAGGTGACATAGTTTCTGGTGCGTCAAACAGAAAATGTCACACTTGTGTAGTAGTCAGTGTTCTGAGGTTGGAGCTCAGGCACCTTGTTGAGTGAAGACAAAGTGAACTTCAGTTTACATATACGCAGTCATATCTCAGATGAAAAGGTTGATGTTAATAATTGATTGTTGAACTGGAAAGGTGTTTTGTTTCACTGATGTGCTTCATTCTTGTATGCTCAAATTCCCCCTAACAAAATTCAAAAGACATGATTTTACAAATTCACCTTGCTGCCGCATTATTACTGGCCGATTCAGCAGGAAGAGAATCTTCACCCTTTTGCTCATAACTACCGAAAGCTGTAAAACACAAATTTTTCATTCATTGCAATTACTTTTTAATGAAACAAATATTTATTCCAAAAAGTGTTTAAAAATACACCTAATGTAAAACGTTACATATGATGGAAACACTGCCGTATATTTATTGTAATAATAAAACAATAATAATCCCTGCATTTGACACAGTGCCTGATTGCGTCTTTGAGACGTCTCAAAGCTCTTCACAGAATGTACTCTAAAGCGAATTGACTGTATATTTTGTGGGCGAAACGCGTCAACCAGTTGTGTCCCACAATCATAGATTAAATGGCCAAATTATTTTTCATTTACTTTGAAGAAATTGTTAGATATGGCTAAATGAAGTTTAATGCATGGTAACATACGATACAAAGTCTTATAAACCAGGAAGGTCCCAGAATCAATCCCTAGTCTGTGTTAAATTGGTCAATCCAAACCAGGGTTCCAGCTGGGTAACAGTTAACTTTTTTACAGATTCCATAGTGGGATAAAAGTCAAGAGTTTCCACTGTTCCTTTCTATCTAGTAGCCCCTCTAGGAAAAATGCTTTTGTGCCAACATCTGGGGAGTGTAAGATTAGACTCAACTATGATGACTCTTTTTTCATGTTAAAAATTACGATTTGCGAAGATCGATTAAACCCTAAGAACCAACATGAGCAAGTTTCAAGCGATAGATATTCATCCACTGGGGTGAAATAAATTACCCCCCTCCTGGGCCATCAGATTGCTGCTTGCATTTGCAGTTAGTCACGTTTCTTCTTGGGCACAGAAAGTGTTCATTGAAGGAAAATATAATATGGGCGCTTACCCTCATGAAACCATAGCAATCAAATAGGTGAGAAAAGAAAATAGCAACAATTCTATACAGGGTATAAAATGCTGACAGACAAGTCACACTTTACCTTGTGGAACAGTAATCTGCCTTTGGCTATCAATAAAATGATTTGGTATAGGTGCTCTATCTCCAAATGATATTCTTATATCTTCCAGAAGTCCCACTAGATGTGATGTTACCTAGAAGGAAGCAGCAAAAATCAAACAAACACATAGTAGTTTATAAAACTGAGTACTCGTTACAGTTCCTTTCATGCAAGATGACAGTTTCAAAATACTTATTACTTTATAAATACAGTGGGCAAACGAGAGGAGGTAGAATTTAAGGTTGCTGGACAAAAATAGTCAAAAACATAACTCTCTATGAAGTGGGGTGAGGTGCAAGGCAAAGGGATTAGCAAAGTTTCCAGAGAACACAAATAATAATAATCCTTGCATTTGAAATAGCGCTTTTCACATCTCAAAGCGCTTCACAGAATGTGCTGTAATGAGAATTGACTGTATATTTGTGGGCGAAATGCAGCAGACAATTGCACATAGCAGTGTCCCATAAACAGTCATGATTTGAAATGACCTTTTGTTTTAAAGGGATTGTTATTAATAACAAACAATTAAATAACAAAGGAAATTGTATTAACTAAAACTTAACTTCAATTCATGTGAAAAATGGCGATTTGTGAAGATCGATTAAACCCCAAGAATCCATGTCAGCAAGTTTTCAAGCGATACATATCCAATGGTATGCTAATTATTACTAATCCTGACATTTAATTATACTGAAATACTTAAGTTAACACAATTCAGATGTAACATGTGTACTTGTAAAACCAGATTGCTCATATATTTACACTTAATGAAAGATAAACATTACTGAGCCAATTAGTCTTTAGATCAACTCTCATGACTGACAAGAGGAAAGCCATCTAGTATTTGAATTTGCAGTGTGAGCATTGAAATATTTGCCTCAAATGTAAGAATGCAGTCTTCCTTACACAATTCCAGTTGTTCAGATACTGTGAAGCCATGATTTCATTGATATCCACCCAGTTTCCAGATTTCCGACCTTTATTCGTTAGTGACCACACAAAGCACTTTGGCACCATATCAGGATGTAAAGTATGTAACCAGATGCACAATGTGATTTTATGAACTAGTCCTAAAACATAAACACATTTGCACAATGTTAAGGAGATTGAGGTTTCCTTTATACAGGTATTCCGCTGTGTCAGTAATATCAAGCCATGCATTATTTGTGGACAATAGGACGAGCAAACTAGCAGTTCCGAGCTCACTCTACCTAAATCACACTGCAGCAGGCTTAGTGTTAGGACGTTCTACCAACACAAATGGACAATATAAATGTAAACTTGTATCGTATTATAGGGTGAGACTCCCACTTCTCTCTTGCGGGTAAATTGCGAGCTTTACTTGCCATCTCCTAATTGGGATCAGTTACTCACTGCCTAATACAGTAAAAGCCCGTTTATCCGGCACCCGATCAACTGTAACTTCCATATAAGCGGTATCACAAAAAAAGGCCGTGTTCGATTAACCAGAATTTATCTGGAAAAATGCATTGAATTATTTGGGGGGGGGGGGGGGGGGGTTTCAGGCGAATATCCGGCATGCGCTTTAACCGGCATTGGCCATGTCCCGAGGGTGCCGGATAAACAGGCTTTTACTATATATCAGAAGGTTAGAACCATTCTGGAGTTTGTAGGCACTATGTCCCATTTGAGGAACTACTATTTCTGCTGCTTTGTGTAAAGCTAGTGCTCCAAGATGCTCGGCTACGTAAAGGACAACAAGAAGAAAATTACACTATATAAAGGACACAGAATAAATGTAAATTGTCCTTGTAAATTGGCACAAAGGACAACTAAATCAGTACAGTGTGCTAAAATGTGAAAGTGTAACCATAGTCCCTCAATGTCATGGTTTGTTTAATCTTAACTCAGATTATCACTGCAGGATGCTGTCAATCATACCTCACAGGAAATCTGACAGAAACATTGTCATTAGGCTACTGTCATTCAAATCCTAGAGGCCACGAGAGCAGCCCATTGCTAACTTTTCCCTACCCTCTAATTTAGCATGATCTAGGGAAGACTAAATGCACGGTCCTCCAATTGTATCTACGGATTTGCCCTTTGTAAATAATTCTTACCTTTATACGTCACAGGGATAGTGCCTCCCAATCTAACCAGCTTCTTCTTAACTCCATTTCCAAAAGCTGAAGGGAAACAAAGAACTTCTTAAAATTATATGAAAAATTTGTCAACCAAAACCATGAGATGTTTGTTTTATGTCAACCTCAAACAGGAGAACGGCTAAAATGACACTTCCGATTCAAATGCAGATTTGATGATTTCTCTATATGTAGTAAAGTAATGCCATTACTTACAGAACAAGTCAAAATCCACAATGAAATCTCTGTATGTTGCTTGTACCCTTTCAAGGTCTCTAATGATTTTGGCTGGGTATACATATGAACACTACGAAAGAAAAGTACTGTATTTTAATTTGCACCCTTTTACAATGTGATGCTTTGTGCGCAAACATCATTTTTACATGTTTCATCTTAAAAAGAACGTTGAATTACAATATAGAGACTACTCCATGAGCATAAATATAACATGCTTACACTTTCTCCTCCTCTACGTCCCCGTAAGAATATGCCATAGACATGCATCGCCCTTCAAATGTGGTGCTTAATAGTAAAAAATAATAATCCTTGCATTTGAAATAGTGCTTTTCAAGTCTCTAGACATCTCAAAGTGCTTCACAGGATATAAATGCTTATAATGTGATATTGTGCTTCTCAGAGTGTTACGCTTTAAAATATGTTAGTGTGATGTATACCAACAGAGCAGTTATGCTTTCTGATTCTTCTTCTTATTTTCGATTTTTGTGGGGGGGGGGGGGGGGGGGGGGGGGGGGGCTGTCAATATTGTATTGTCCATGCCCAATCGTGTTACCAGCAAAACAACATTGTACCAATACAGGTAAACCTGTATTTAGGACGTGGTTGCATTCCTGAAAAACGGTACTCAGATCGAAACATCCTAAATCGAAACGCGGTTTCCCATGCAGTCTCATTACCGTATATCTCCGCGTATAAGGCGCACTTTTTTTCAGGTCGGAAGATCTCGAAAGTGGGGGGTGCGCCCTATACGCAGGTACAAGAGATTTTGAGCCTTGGAGATACAGTAAACAGGAGGGGCGGCCGGCGCGCTGTCAGCCGGGGATTGGTCGGTGTCCGGCGGGGGTTGGGAGGAGCGGGTGACGGGGCTTCGGCCTCGGCCGCCCGGGCAGCGTCAGCAGCAGCGGACTTCAGTGCTGTGCTTACCTTCTGCCGAACCCAGTCTGCCTGCCTCACTCCCTGCCGCTCTCCCTCCCTGCCTGCCTGCCTGCCTCTCCCGCCCTCCCTCCCTCCCTGCCTGCCTCTCCCTCCCTCCCTCCCTGCCTGCGTGCCGGCCTGCCGCTCTCCCTCTCTCTCTCCCGGGCTGCCGGCCTGCCTCCCTCTCTCTCTCTCCCGGGCTGCCTCTCTCCCTCTCTCTCTCTCCCTGGCTGCCGGCCTGCCTCTCTCCCTCTCTCTCTCTCTCCCGGGCTGCCTCTCTCCCTCTCTCTCTCTCTCCCGGGCTGCCGGCCTGCCGCTCTCCCTCTCTCTCTCCCGGGCTGCCGGCCTGCCTCTCTCCCTCTCTCTCTCTCCCTGGCTGCCGGCCTGCCTCTCTCCCTCTCTCTCTCCCGGGCTGCCGGCCTGCCACTCTCCCTCTCTCCCTCCCTGGCTGCCTGCCTGCCTCTCTCTCTCCCTAACTACCTGTCTCTCCTGTCTCTCCTCCCTTCTGCCGGCAATATCATTGAAAATGCTTCTGTTTTTTTTCACCAAGAAAAGGTCAAAAACAGGGGGTGCGCTTTATACGCGGGTGCGCATTATACGCGGAGATATACGGTATATAACCCGAAATGCGTTCTTTTCACAAAATGTTTGAACCTTAAACCCATTAACTAACACACAAAACACACAAAATAACACACATAGGCAAGAAGGGGTACTTGGGATAACTATACAGTATTGTACTTTAATACCGGCAAACTTTAATACAGTGCTGTTTTGATAATCTGCTTGCACCTGTATCTGTAACACACCTTGAATTTACCAGAATATTGTCCTTTTTCTGTTTTATAGTAGCCACCGTCAATCTAGCTAGCCCTAAAGCCCTCCCGACGTCCGTACCTTTTTTGCCAGACTCGATGCGCTTTGTCACCTCCAATTTAGCAAAGTTAAAGTGATTATTTTGCGGGGTTTCTAGCCACTAGCGGCATTACCGCTGCTCATTTCACTTACTGCTGTCTCTTCTTGACATGGTATAACGCGGTAAAGGCTGTAAATCGTTGGAAGTTGCTCGGGAACGTTTGAAAATTACTGTAATACTGACGTGGCGTCGCTTCAAAATCAGCTGGCTTTTAAACAATAATGTAGCGACATGCTATTGGCCAGTTCAAACGCTTGGATACACTATCAGGTGCGAGCGCGATTTACTCACAAATACACTATAGACTGTACATATGGACAAAAAGGACGCACCAAAAATGACAGCAAGATTCAAAATATGTACTGCACATGCGCAAAAAAGAATTTTGTTCATTAAAACGAAACCAAGTGTCCTATATCAATAAAAAGGTGTTAAAAAATGATGTATGTTCAATCGAAACGTCCTAAATGGAAGCGTCCTAAATCAGGGCTTACCTGTACACAACATTAAGACACTACCTCTCCACTGTTCTGTAATGGGGAATGTTTCCTTAAAAGTCAAGTTTTTCTTGAGGCTCATTAAATTTGGGGTCACATTTTCTTTCTTTGAGCTCACAATCATATTAAAGCACTTGTTTACACCTACAGTATCCATCCATCTGTATTATTAAAAACCTGGATCATGTGAACTGTTTAAAGAAAATAATTGCGTCCTCACAGAGTAGAGTCTGAGCCCTATCATTGTGGATAAATTTGTCACGGGTAACATAGGAGGCTCAGTTGGCAGCTCTCTCACCTCAGACAGATGCAAGTTGTTATTACATTGGTTTAGTTTGTTTTTGATAACCAGTAATATGTTATAACAAATAGTCCTAAGGAGATTTATTTATGCCTTTTGGTTTGATTACGTTATATCATTTTGTTTATTTTTGACACACCAACAGTTCATTTTGTCGGCAAATATTGCAGCTTCAAATCTTAAAGTAGAGGCAGAGGGAAGACTGCAAGCTAAGTGCTCAGAAGCGTGGCTGGCACTGCAAACAAACACCATCTCACGAAAAAACCCAGATCAGTTTCATAGAATGAGTTAAAATAAATTATGATTCAACAACAACAACAACAACAACAATTTACATTTATAGAGCGCCTTTAACGTCGGGAGGAAAAAAAACTTTTACGTCAAGGTAAAAGATTCCATTATTGTTTTCCCAAACACAGTACAGTACTATGTTTTTTGTTTTTGTTGCTGTACTTTGGACCCTTAAAGTTATTCTTAACAACAGCATGATCACGTTGTTTATCAAGAGCAAATACCTATTGCATGCAAACAAATCAACAGCAAGTACAATAAGGAAATAAGGAAATCATTAAAACTGTAAATTAGACTCCGCTCAATTTGAATCTTTTTTTTAAACAACAGTTTGCGAAATCAGGAAACTAAACTCTGAATCTGTAAATGCAGAAATGAAACCTAGCCGATTTTGTGTTACAAAAGGACCTAACAGCCAGATGATTTTCACATCAGCCCAGGAAGGGGGTAGATGGAATACGTGGAATGCGCTACCCCCAGAAACCCAAAGAAGCAACATCAATTGGGATAAATTGAAAGTAAAGATATTAAGGATTATGGAGAAACAACATTTTGCATTTACACAGCACCCTTCACAAAACACTGAACAATGGCATGGTTTGAAAAGTCAAATGGGATAAAAATATAATAATAATCCTTGTATTTGAAATGGAGCCTTATCATGTGTTCGAAACGTCTCAAAGCACTTCACAGAATATACTGCAAAGTGAACTGACTGTATATTTGGTGGTCGAAACGCGGCAGCCAATTGCATACAACAGTGTCCCACAAACAGTCATAATGTGAACAAAATGGTAATCTATTTACTTGCTCAACAGTATTTTGAACCAGTTAATGTAAGAATAGCTTCAATAGAAAGCATTTAGAAAATTCAGTAAAAGCTGTTTGCGAAGTTTCATCTTTCATTAAAGGACCAATACAAACTGTTCTGAGTTAGCTGTTGATCTACTGTGACTGTGATCTAATAACATGGCAGAACTGCTTTGTCCGGCCTAAATCACTCACTCCTCATGGACCAGATACAACTGAGCATTTGATGAAGAAACTTGTTTTCCACAAAACAATTACGATCATAAATCATCTGGTTGAACCGGGTGAGAGAGAGATGATGAGCTGTGGAGTTTTAAAAGAGTTGGAGTTGGAGGGAGAGGGCAAAAGTGAACCCAGGTTGGCTGAGAGAAATGTATCACCAAAGTGTATCCTCAAGGTGACAAACACCTGTATGGAAATTTTAACAGAAGGTGACTTTAGAGCATTGAGTGCTGCCTGACTTCAGCTATTAGCTATCAGAATGATTTTCAAGCCTCAGAGCCAGTGAAGTGAAACAACACAGAGAGAGGAAAATGAAACTGAAACCAAACATTCACCAAATAAACATCTTATTCAACGCCAAGAACGTAATACCGCACATAGAACAGTCCTTGCAATTTGACATCCTCAAGATAAACAATCCCTCAAAAAAAATTTAGTCTCTCGATCCATGACTGTGTGTGGGACACTGCTGTGCACAATTGTCTGCCGCGTTTCGCCCACAAATATACAGTCAATTCACGTTACAGTATACTCCGTGAAGTGCTTTGAGACGTCCAGGAGACGTGAAAAGCACCATATCAACTGCAAGAATTATTATTATTATTATTATCTCAAAGCGCTTCACACGATCATTACTCACAGACACTCACACTCTCACAATCTCACACTCACTGATACACACTGACACTCTCACACTCACTGACACTCTCACACTCACTGACACTGACACTCTCACACTCACTGACACTCTCACACTCACTGACACTGACACTCTCACACTCACTGACACTCTCACACTCACTGACACTCTCACACTCACTGACACTCTCACACTCACTGACACTGACACTCTCACACTCACAGCCTTGCTCTGTGTCCCAGGCCCCCCGGGGGAGGGGAGGGCAGACAGACAGACAGACAGACAGGCCTGTCGGCCACGGCCGCTCCTGTCACCCGGGGACCGGCCCCGACCGTCCTCCCCTCCTCACCCTCCCCTGCCCTCCTCACCCTCCCCTCCCCTCCTCACCCTCCCCTCCCCTCCTCACCCTCCCCTCCCCTCCTCACCCTCCCCTCCCCTCCTCACCCTCCCCTGCCCTCCCCTCCTCCCCCTCCCCTCCTCACCCTCCCCTGCCCTCCTCACCCTCCCCTCCCCTCCTCACCCTCCCCTCCCCTCCTCACCCTCCCCTCCCCTCCTCACCCTCCCCTCCCCTCCCCTCCTCACCCTCCCCTCCCCTCCTCACCCTCCCCTGCCCTCCTCACCCTCCTCACCCTCCCCTCCTCACCCTCCCCTCCCCTCCTCACCCCTCCTCTCCCCTCCTCACCCTCCCCTCCTCACCCTCCCCTCCTCACCCTCCCCTGCCCTCCCCTCCTCACCCTCCCCTGCCCTCCCCTCCTCACCCTCCCCTCCCCTCCTCACCCTCCCCTCCCCTCCTCACCCTCCCCTCCCCTCCTCACCCTCCCCTCCCCTCCTCACCCTCCCCTGCCCTCCCCTCCTCACCCTCCCCTCCCCTCCTCACCCTCCCCTGCCCTCCTCACCCTCCTCACCCTCCCCTCCTCACCCTCCCCTCCCCTCCTCACCCCTCCTCTCCCCTCCTCACCCTCCCCTCCTCACCCTCCCCTCCTCACCCTCCCCTGCCCTCCCCTCCTCACCCTCCCCTGCCCTCCCCTCCTCACCCTCCCCTCCCCTCCTCACCCTCCCCTCCCCTCCTCACCCTCCCC
The DNA here is from genome assembly GCA_035084275.1 of Hydrolagus colliei. Classification (NCBI taxonomy): domain Eukaryota; kingdom Metazoa; phylum Chordata; class Chondrichthyes; order Chimaeriformes; family Chimaeridae; genus Hydrolagus; species Hydrolagus colliei. The sequence continues at coordinate 79,026,852 of CM068743.1, read as the reverse complement.
TCCCCTCCTCACCCTCCCCTCCCCTCCTCACCCTCCCCTGCCCTCCCCTCCTCACCCTCCCCTCCCCTCCTCACCCTCCCCTGCCCTCCTCACCCTCCTCACCCTCCCCTCCTCACCCTCCCCTCCCCTCCTCACCCCTCCTCTCCCCTCCTCACCCTCCCCTCCTCACCCTCCCCTCCTCACCCTCCCCTGCCCTCCCCTCCTCACCCTCCCCTGCCCTCCCCTCCTCACCCTCCCCTCCCCTCCTCACCCTCCCCTGCCCTCCTCACCCTCCCCTCCCCTCCCCTCCTCACCCTCCCCTGCCCTGCCATCCTCACCTCCCTCAGGCCGGTCTCTAGGCCACCACGTCCCGCGGCCGCTGTCATGGTCACCTCAGCCGCCTCCAACTGCACCGGCTCCCGGGACAGGCCTCACCCCGCCCCCCCCACCCACACACACAGCCACACACACACACACAGCTACACACACACACACACACAGCCACACACACACACACACACAGCCACACACACACACACACACAGCTACAGGCTCAGCTCACAACCGCCACCTACCGACCACCCGCTGCAATGTCACCCCCTCTCTGTTTGTGGCCCAAACACCAACCCCCAGCCCGCAGAGCGATGACGATGATGTTGATGATCCTTGCATTTTGGTATAGCGCCGTTCACGTCTTCCAGACGTCTCAAGGCGCTTCACAGAATGTACTGTAAAGTGAACTGACTGAATATTGACTGTACCCCGACCTGACTGTTCGACTTCAAGATCCTCACTCTTGTTTTCGAATCCCTCCACTCCTCTGCACCCCCGGCCTCTCTGACCCTCAATTTGGCTGCCGAGTTTCGCCCACAAATATACGGTCGGTTTTCCTGCTCTCTTTCCCCCTCCCCCTCCCCCTCCCCTTGCCATCTCTCCCCCTTTCTCCCCTAATCCCACTCCCATGACTGTTTGTGGGATACCGCTGTGCACAATTGGGCTGCCACATTTCGCCCACAAATATAGTCGGTTCTCCTACTCTCCTTCATCCTGTGCCCCAACCCGCCCCCCCCCCCCCCCCCCCTGCTCTTGACCCTACCTGACTGTACAGCGCCTTCGGACGCCCTCTCGACGTGAAAGGCGCTTTATGAATTGATTGATCGATCAATCAGTCGATTGATCGGTCAGTCGGGGGGTCGGTCGGTCGATTGACATAAGAACATAAGAAATAGGAGCAGGAATAGGCCGTTTGGTCCCTCGACCCTGCCCGCTATTTAATAAAATCGTGGCTGATCTTCTATCCTAATTCCATTAACCTGCCCTATCCCCATATACCTTAATCTCTCGGTCCATTAGAAATCTATGAATTTCAGTCTTTAATATGTTCAAGGACTGAGCATCCACAGTCTTCTGGGGTAGAGAATTCCATAAATTCTCTATCTTCTAAGTGGAGAAGTTTCCTACACTCTGGTTGAAAAGGCTTTAATCTTAAGACTGTGACCGGTAGTTTTAGATTCTCCTACCAGGGGAAACAGTCTCCCACTATCTATTCTGTCAAGCCCCTTAAGAATCTTATAGGTTTCTATAAGATCACCACTAATCCTTCTATATTCTAGAGAATGTAGGCCTAGTTTACTTAACCTATCCTCATAGGTCAACCCCCTCAAGCCAGAAATTAACCAAGTGAATCTACGCTGCACCTCCTCTAAGGCAAGCATGCCCTTTCTTAAATAAGGAGATCAAAACTGCACACAACATTCTAGGTGCAGTCTCACCAAGGCCCCATACCATTGCAGCAAGATGTCCCTACTCTTGTACTCTAACCCTTTTGCAATAAATGTCAACATGCCATTAGCCTTCCAAGTTGCTTGTTAAACCTGCATACAAAGTTTTTGTGACTGGTGTACAAGGACACCCAAATCCCTCTGAACACTAACCCTTCTAGAAAATAATCTGCTTTTCTATTTTTACTACCTAGGTGAATAACTTCACACTTCCCTACAGTATACTCCATCTGCCACCTTATAATAATAATCATAAGCCTTGCAGTTTGATAGAATATACTGTAAGTGAATTGACTGTATATTTGTGGGCGAAACATGACAGCCAATTGAGCACAGCAATGTCCCATAAACAATTATGAAAATAACCAATTTATTACAGGTTTTTTTTAGACAGATTATTATTAGACATATGGAGTAAGGATACTTGCCCAAGGTTTCGCCCTGACCTCCCTGAATTCGAAACACAGGTCTCACGCTTGTAAGGCGAGTGCTCTAACCACTAAGCTACAGGACTCCACCTTATTGCCCACTGACTCAGCCTGTATATATCATTTTGAATTCTTCTTGTGTCATCCTCACAGCTTACTCTCCCACCTAGTTTCCTATCATCTGCAAATTTAGATATGTTATGCAAATGCTCTAACCACTGAGCTACAGTGGTTGGAGCTACAAGATTATTTACTTTGAGGACACTGGGAGATATATGCTGCCACAGTGCTTCCCATCTGCAAAAAATGTAGCTCAGGGGTTAGAGCACTTGTCTTGCAAACGAGAGACCTGGGTTCAAATACACGCAGGGCGAAACCTTGAGCAAGTTTCCTTAATCCACATGCCTGATAATAATACTTTTAAAAATTGGTTATTTCAGTCCACAACTGTTTGTGGGACACGGCTGTGCGCAAATGGCTGCCGCGTTTCACTCACAAAATATACAGTCAATTCATATTACAGCATATTCCAAAAGATGTGAAAAGCATTATCAAATACAAGATTATTATTATTAGTAGTATTATTATAAAACTCCACATGGGAAGGATGGCGAGATAGAAGAATTGGTGTGTAATGGCTGAAATTGCTCCCACCATGGTGGAACAGAGGGCATGAGGGACTTGCAGGAAGCCAGAGCCACTTGAGTGGAGGCAAAGGGTAGTGGGTTGGGGGGTAAGCACGTCGGAGAGGTAGGGAGGTGCTAGGGTATGAAGGGACTTGAAAACAGGTGTGAGGATCTTGAAAGCAATCCTTTCGGCAATAGGGAGCCAGTGGAGCCTGTCTAGAACTGATGTGATAGAGTCTAGTGCGGGTGATCATACAGATGGCTGAGTTTTAGATTAGCTGGATTTTGTGCATAGTGGAGCTGGGGTGACTGGCAAAGAGGGCATTTGGGAAGTCAAGTCGGGAGACGATGAACGCATGTTTCGACTACACCTGGGGTGAGGTAGGGTCAGATGCAGGCAATATGGTAGAGATCGAGGAAGGCGGTCCTGGTCAGGGACCGGATATGGTGAAGGAAGGATAGCTGGTTGAACCTGATGCCTAGGATGCGCATCGGTTCGGTGAGGCTGAGGGATAGGCTGTGGAGGTTGAGGAGGTCTCCTCTTCAAGGCCATTTACACGCTCCCTCTGGGCGATGTCATCCGCAAACATGGGGTAAATTTCCACATGTATGCGGACGATACCCAGCTGTACCTTTCTGCCTCATCCCTCAACCCCCAGACCATCGATGTTCTGACAGCATGTCTGTCCGACATTGAGTCCTGGACGAGGGACAACTTCCTCCAATTGAACGTGAGCAAAACTGAGGCCCTCCTGACTGGCTCAAGCCAGCGCCTCCGCACATCGGGCGCTGCCAGCCTCAACATCCAAGGCTGTACTCTCCACCTCACAAAGCCAGTCAGGAACCTCGGCATCACATTCGACCATAAACTCTCCTTCCTCCCCCACATCCGTGCCTTGACCGGCACTGCTTATTTCCATCTGCGCAACATTGCCAGGCTCTGCAACTACCTCACCCCCCACGCTGCCGAAACACTCGTGCACGCATACATCACCTCACGGCTGGACTACGGAAACTTTCTCCTCGTCGGCCTCCCCAGTTCCTCAATTCACAGCCTGCAGGTCATCCCAAACTCTGCAGCCCGTGTACTATCCCGCACCCGCCTCCGCGACCACATAACCCCCACCCTCGCCCGTCTCCACTGGCTCCCCATCCTCCAGAGGATCGAGTTCAAGATCCTCGTCCTCACCTTCAAGTCCTTACACGGCCTTGCCCCGCCCAACTTAACCGATTTACTTTCCCCCTATAAGCCCACCCGGACCCTCCGTTCAGCAGGTCTTGGCCTGCTCCAAGCCCCCCGCCCGAACAGCCCCACCATCGGAGGCCGGGCTTTCAGCTTCTCTGTTCCCACCCTGTGGAATTCCATCCCCCAATCCCTCCGCCTTGTTTCTTCCCTTTCCTCTTTCAAGGCCGGTTTGAAGACTTTCCTCTTCGTGCCTTTTGTTCCCCCCTGAATTTTTCGACCTCCCCTACGTGTTTCACCCCTTCCCGAACACTCCCCTCCCAGCTCGGGTGACATGCCTCCTGTGCAGCGCCTTGGGACGTCCTCCCGATGTGAAAGGCGCTTTATAAGTTTAAGTTGTTGTTGTTGTCTTGAGGAGAGTCTTGAGACCGGCCTTGAAAGAGGCAAGGGAGGAAACGAGACAAAGGGACTGTGGGATAGAGTTCCAGAGTGTGGGGGCAGAGAGGCTGAAAGCCCATCCACCGATTGTAGGGCAGGTCGGGCAGGGGACATGGAGCAGACCAGAGCCTGCTGAACAGAGGGGGCAGGCAGGTTCATAGGCGGACAGCAGGTCAGAAAGATAGGAGGGGCACAGCCATGAATGGCATTGAAAGTGAGGATGTAGACCTAGAATTCGATCTTCTGGGGAATGGGGAGTCAATGGAGCCAGGCAAGGAAGGGGAGTTGGGTGATCAATGACTGAGTGTGGAGCAGATGGTAGTCTTCATCTGGGAGGGTGGTTGAGGGAAGGGGGAATAAACTCTTTGCACTTAGCGTTGGAAGCATGCATGGAGGCAGCTTGGAAAAGGTGAGCAGAGGAGGTGATGGATGGTGGAGAACAGTGTATTTTTTTGTTGTTTTGGCCCTCCACAATAGTTCTGGTGTGAAAGAGAGAGATGATAGTTGCGGAGGTCCTCATGCAAGAACTGGCGGATGATTGTAAGATGGATTTTGAGATCATATGCGAGATTTACTTTTGGACCTATCTGTGGCCCTGACAACTTTCCTAAAGAGGATGACCAAAACTGGACAAAGTACTGTACACAACTCTCACTAACTCTCTCCTTGTTTTTATCTCGCATTCAGTTCTCTTTACAAACTTCACAATGGCTTCTTGTGTTGTACAGATCTTTTTCAGAATTCTAATAAATATTTTGAGGTACAACACAGTTTTGTTATGTAATAAAATATATACAGGTGAGGATTTCAAATGAAACTTTTCCTTTGTAAAATTGATACTAAACTTTCGTTTTTAAAAATGTCAGAGTATATCCAATTTAATTGTTATTTTATTTCTAGCCACTTGGTGTCAGTAGAAGGCCATAGTGATCCGCACCCCCTTCGATTCATTGTACTATATAGTACTGGGATTATACATAAATTAATATGATTTCACAGCTGATAGACATCCCGAGGCGCTAGACTGTCAATGGATTTGGACACGAGCTGGGAGTAGGGATTGGGGACGGTACTCGAAAGCTTGGTCAAAGAGAAATGTTTTCAGATTCGCCTTTAACAGCAAAAACATACATTCATATAGAGCCCTCCACATCTGGCAGCGGCTCAGAGCACTTAAAAATGGGGGTGCCAGAGTCCGAGCCAGGGGGAGGGGGAAAGTGACCGTAAGCATGATCGAAAAGTCTTCAGGCACAACCTGGCAATGTGGCGGATATTGAAGAAAGTGGTGCTGGTCAGGAACCAGGTGTGGGAGAGAAAGGATAACGGGGGACGAAACCTGCTAAGTTGCACATGGGTTCGGAGAGTTTTAAGAACAGGTTGGGTAGGTTGAGGAGGTCAGACCGCGAGGCAGAAGACATCGATGGCAGTCAAAGAATATGGCTTCCATCCTGTTGATGTTTAACTGCAGGGTACTGGGGGTTGCAACTGGAGGTGGAAAAGTAGAGTTGGGTGTCATCCTCATAATGTGGAAGTTAATCCCTTGTCTGCGGATGACACAAGAGGGCGCAGGTAGGGAGCATGTAGATGAAGAAGAGAAGTGGACCCAGCATGGATCTTTGGGGTACCTCGCATGTGACCAGGCAGAAGCAAGAAGAAAAACCATTTGCTAAAATGTAGTGCTGGCGTTTTGTGAGGTAGGACTCGAACCAAAGCAGTGTAGTTCCTCTGATGATGGAAAGGCGGAAGAGGAGGACAGTGTGATCAACTGTGTTGAACATGGTGGAGAGGATCAGGAAGATAGAGCCCTGGTTACAAATAGAGAGCGCGGTCTCTGTACCATGGGCAGGGTGAACAGGAGGGGTTCGAGTAGGATGTTTGAGTAGAATGTGGAGGGAAAGGTGTGTGCAAGTTGGTTGGCAAGAACACATTCCAGAACTTTTGTATGGAAGGGCAGGTTTGAGTTAGGACGGTAGTGGCTTAGTTTAGAGGGATTAAGGGTAGGTTTTTTAAGGAGGGGATTGATGATAGCAGTTTTAAGAGGGAGTGGGACTGATCCAGAGGAGAGGGACTGGTTAATGGTGTCTTCCAGCAATGGGTAGAGGCGGGGCAGCTAGGTGTTCAGCAATTGGGTGGGGAGGGGGTCAAGGAAGCAGGTGGTGAGTTTCATTGTAATGATGGTGGTTGAGAGGGAGGAAGGAAAGATTGGGGGCAAATGAATGTAGGATGGGGGCCATGTAGGAGCTGAGGGCAGGGTGGGTTAGGGAGATGGAGTGGGGTGGTAATGGGCAGAACAAGGCAGAAGAATAAGACTGCCAGGCAGATGTTATCAATTTTGGAGGTAAGGAAGTCTATGACCTCTTCATACTTGGCGCTGGATGTGATAATTGAGGGGCTTGAGGGGGAGCACGCAGGAGATGGTGGGAGGTAGAGAATAGGAGTTATTTTTGGCTTCCAGAATGATGTTTGAATGGTGCGCAGTTTTTGCTTTGGACAGAGATGGCAGTAGCTGTGAAGATGCTCAAGCCACAGCTGATGGTGAACCGTAAGTCTGGTTTTCTGCCACCTGCACTCGAGCAGCTGGGTTTGAGATATTAGGGAACAGAGATGGCTGTTGTACCAGGGGAAGTGGGTGAGTTTCGAGGGAGTTGCAGGTGCAGGAGAAGTGATCATGGAGCAGCTTGATGGCTGCTTCAGGGTCACTTGACGGTTGCTTCAGGTGGCAATAGAGAGTGCAATGTGGAATGGAGCTCAGGTTGGGGCAGAAAGGCTGAAGGTCCGACAGCTAAAGGTGGAACAAGCCAGGTGATGGATGTGGAACTAGCCAGAGCCTGCTGAGGGGAGGGAAAGGACAGGTTGTCATGGGGTCAGCATGTCACAGTGGTAGGGAGAGGCTACGATTCAGTTGAGTTATTCCTTCCCTCCCTCCCTTGCCTTGGGGAAGCACCTGACTTAAACCATGAGTTTGTTTATTGATATTACGTCCAACTTTCTACATTTACAGCTAAGCTGAAAGCGCTGTTAGCGGCGATCCAACAACAGAAATCAACCCATTTATTGTGAAAAGATGGCTGGCGTGTGGGAAGCAAACAGGTCAGCTGGAAAATGCACAGAGCATGGGGTCCAGAGTAGCCAAACTGGACTGAGAATTCCATGCATTCAAATCTACCCATGGAAATTCCTGTGTAAAGGAATGGAATTTCTCAACAAGGAATGCAACTTTTGCAATTCAGCAACTGGAAGCATTTCATACCAATGGAGTTAACAACTGGGTTAACCATGGCAATTGGGCTATAATGAAGCACATTATCATGGTGTAGCACTATATGTTGAACTGTGAACCCAATCCTGAGACATACTAATACTCAAATACCCGTGACTTTAATCATGCTGGGTGTCAGTTTGCCACTCACTGAATGGCATCCTTTGATTCAGGTGCAAGTTTCAACTGACCCCTTTTCCCCTTTATGTTCACCATCCTTTGATGTTTGCAAATAGTATTGGAATCCTTCCCTTGGGGTGGGATCCGCTCAAATCTTTTGCAGCTTTTAGAAAGGAATTAACAAATACTAGACAGAAGAAAAATACAAAGAGACCAAGGAGGATGGACTAAATAGAGAGCTTTGTCAGAAACTCAGCACAGACAAGATGGGCACAACAGCTTGTTGCTGTGCTAAATTATTCTACAAATCTACGATTTGAATTAGAGCATCTGATTTGGGAACAGTAAGTAGGACACAGGGAAATAATTAAACTTGGGAGGTTGCAACGTACACAACCAACCCTCTTGTCCCAGCAGATGGCTTTTGGGACCATCGCCATTTTAATTTGTCTTTAAATAATATAGCGAAGCTGCAGGTTCAAAGTGATTTTCATCTATTGTTTGTATTCAATATCAGTGCAGTTTATTGTATGTTAGCACACTACAATCAATGTGTTCTTTGACATTGCAGGCCAGGTTTGAGAAAGAAACAAATTTTGCATTTTTTATAGCGCCTTTTATTTTTCACATCAAAACATCTCAGATCTCTTCATAAGTAATTGTTGTCCAGTGCAGTGACACCTTATGTGTTGGGTTGAAAACTTTTGCACAACTTATTTGAAATTCTGGCATCTGAACTCCTGCTGCTGTCAGACACCCGTGTTACTGGCCTGTGTTGCTATTCTTGGTTGCCAGATTATGGTCACAATGGTTTTCTCTTTATCTTATCATAATACAGTAAAAGCTTTGTTATCCGGCACCCTCAGGACCTGACCATTGCTGGTTAATCAAATATGGGGTCGTGCCAAAGGACTGGAGGATAGCTAATGTTACTTCCTTGTATAAAAAGGGGCAGAAGGACAAGCCTGGTAACTACAGACCAGTCAGTCTAACGTCGGTAGTGGGCAAACTTCTAGAGTCCATAATCAGGGACAAGATAGATCTTCACTTAGAAAGATATAGGCTAATAAAGGACAGTCAACATTGATTTGTTAAAGGCAAATCTTGCCTTACAAATCTGATAGAATTTTTTGATGAGGTAACGGAATGGGTGGATAATGGTAGCGCAGTTGATGTAGTTACATGGACTTTCAAAAGGCATTTGACAAAGTGCCACGTGAGAGACCTATTAGGAAATTAAAGGCCCATGGTGTAAAAGGGACAGTGGCAGAGAGGATCCACAACTGGCTGCGAGACAGAAAGCAGAGAGTTGTAGTGAGCGGCTGTTTTTCAGACTGGAGGGAAGTGAGCAGTGATGTGCCACAGGGATTGGTTTTGGGACCATTGCTCTTTGTAATCTATATCAATGATCTGGACTTGGGTGCAGGGAGTACAGTTTCCAAGTTTGCAGATGACACTAAGTTAGGGAGAATAGTAAATAGTGAGGAGGTTAGTAACCATCTGCAAGAAGATATAGACAAATTGGTAAAGTGGGCAGACACATGGCAGATGAAGTTTAATGCAGAGAAGTGTGAGGTGATGCATTTTGGGAGAAGAAATGAAGGGAGGCAATATAGGCTAGATAGTACAATTTTAAATGGTGTGAAGGAACAGAGAGACCTGGGGATTTGTGTTAGTGACTCGTTGAAGGTGGCAGGACAGGTAGACAAGGCTGTTAAGAAGGCATATGGGATACTAGGCTTTATAAATAGGGGTATAGAGTACAAAAGTCAGGAAGTGCTGACTAACCTCTATAAAACTTTGGTGAGGCCTCAGCTGGAATACTGTGTTCAATTCTGGTCACCACACTATAGAAAGGATGTGAAGACATTGGAAAGGGTACCAAGAAGATTTACTAGGATGGTGCCAGGATTGAGGGACTTCAGCTATGAGGAGAGGCTAGATAGGCTAGGGTTATTCTCTCTGGAACAGAGAAGATTGAGGGGAGACCTAATAGAGGTTTATAAGATCATGAGGGGTTTCGACAGGGCAAATAGAGAAAAACTATTTCCACTCGTGGGCGAATCTGTGACTCATGGTCACAGATTTAAAATAGTTTCAAAGCGAAATAGAGGGAAGCTAAGGAGAATTTTTTTCACTCAGCGAGTAGTTCGAATCTGGAATGCATTGCCTGAAAAGGTGGTGGAGGCTGATTCGATAACAACTTTTAAAAGGGAATTAGATCTTTATTTAGGGAGAACAGGTCTATTAGGCTATGGGGAGCGGGCAGGGCAGTGGGATTGAATCGCTCTTTTCAAAGAGCCGGCACAGACTAGATGGGCCGAATGGCCTCCTTTTGTGTCGTAAAATTCTATGAATCTATGAATCTATGCCGGATATTTGAGTGGCAAGTTGCTGAAAATCCACCAAAAAAAATTAGCTTGTTCTAAAACATACCATATTAATAATAGACTAAATAATAACAGAATATTGTATGATACTTACCAATAAAGCATACATAAAAGTACAGGCAATCCTTGCCAAATGCAGGGGTTACATACCTGGAATACAGCGCACTCGGTAAAATCGCGTTTGGTAAATTTAATAAATGCGCATGCATGTGCAAAGTGAGCAAACGCGCGGGGGAAACCGCGTATACTCAAATTTTACTTGTATTGGGAAAAACAAGTCCTGTTTTGAGGACGTTACAAGGCGCTGGTTGGTTGAGTGTGCCAGTTGGTTGGTTGCCGGATAACCAAGCTTTTACTGTAATAATCCTTGCATTTGATATAGTACCTTATCATGCCATCGAAATATCTCAAAGAGCTTCACAGAATATTTTCTAAAGTAGATTGAATGTGTATTTTGTTGGCAAAATATGGTTACCAATTGCACACAGCACTGCCCCATAAACAGCAACAACTAAATTACATTGGTGGAGTGCCTTTCACGTCGGGAGGATGTCCCAAAGCACTCACAGTCATGGATTGAGTGACCAAATTATTATTATTTTCAAAAAGGGATTATTACCCCTAGAGAAGCCATCCGCCAATCAACTAACAACTGGGTTCCTACTTGCCACTAGGTAAACTGAGGCATGTAGAGTAATAATAATAACAATAATCATTGCATTGGATATTGTGGTTTTCATGTCCTAGACTTCTCAAAGCGCTTCACAGAATATAGTGTTAAGTGAATTGACTTTATGTGGGCAAAACGCGTCAGCCATATTGTGCACAGCACTGTCCCATAAACAGTTGTGGATTGAAATGACCAATTGTTTTTTTTGCCGTAAGCAAACGTACCTAAGGTTTTGTCCTGCCCGGTCACTTGCATGGTGAGTACTCCAGCCAACATGCTACAAGACTCCAAAATCATAGAATCATAGAATTTTATGACACAAAAAGAGGCCATTCGGCCCATCTAGTCTGTGCCGGCTCTTAGAAAAGAGCAACTCAATCCCACTGCCCAGCTCTCTCCCTATAAACTAACAGTTATTTAACAGTTATTTCGTTCTCACTAAATAAAGATCTAATTCTCTTTTAAAAGCTGTTATCGAATTGGCCTCCACCACTTTTTCAGGCAATGCATTCCAGATTCGAACAACCCGCTGAGTGAAACAAATTCTCCTCAGCTCCCCTCTGCTTCGTTTTGAAACCAATTTAAATCTGTGACCACGAGTCACAGATTTGCCCACCAGTGGAAACAGTTTTTCCTTATTTACCCTGTTGAATCCCCTCATGATTTTATAAACCTCTATTAGGTCTCCTCTCAACCTTCTCTGTTCTAAAGAGAATAAACCTAGCCTATCTAGCCTTTCCTCATAACTGAAGTCCCTCAATCCTGTACCATTCTAGTAAACCTTCTTTGCACCCTTTCCAATGCCTTAACATCCTTTCGATAGTGTGGTGACCAGAATTGAACACAGTATTCCAGCTGAGGCCTAACCAAAGTTTTATAGAGATTAGTCAGCACTTCCTGCCTTTTATACTCTATACCCATATTTATAAAGCCTAGCATCCCATATGCCGTCTTAACGGTTTTGTCTACCTGACCTGACACCTTCAAAGAGTCACTAACACAAATCCCCAAGTCTCTCTGTTCCCGCACACCTCTTAGAAATTGTACTATCTTGTCTATATTGCCTCCTCTCATTTCTTCTCCCAAAATGTTTTACCTCACACTTCTCTGCATGGAACTTCATCTGCCATGTGTCTGCCCACTTTACCATTTTATCTATATCTTCTTGCAGATGGCTACTATCCTCCTCACTATTTACTATTCTCCCTAACTTAGTATCATCTGCAAACTTGGAAACTGTGCTCCCTACAGCCAAGTACAGATCATTAATATATATTAAAAAGAGCAGTGGTCCCAAAACCGATCCCTGGGGGACACCACTGCACACTTCCCTCCAGTCTGGAAAAACAACTGCTCACCTCTCATGAACCATGAAAGCTTCCACTGATCCACAGTGAAGTTGTGAAACAAAATCCTCGAAACAAATGTGGTTGTCAATTACAATAGAAAGACTACTATTTTGGGAGTCAGCCTGACTCAGTTGTGTGCATTCTTGCCACTGATTCAGAAGGTTGTGTGTTCAAATCCCATGTAGGAACTTGGAACTCGCAGTCTAAGCTGACGCTCTACTGCAATGCTGGGGAAGTGCTACATTCTCAAAGGTGCCTTCCTTTGGATGAGATATCAACAGCAACAACAAAATTATATTTCTATATCACCTTTCAGGTCAGGAGGATGTCCCAAGGCGCTGAACAGTCAAATGTTTCAAACCCAAACTGGGGGTTGGGATTGGGGAGGGGGCGAAGCAAGTGATCGAAAGCAGTCGAAGAAGAGGGTCTTGAGATGGTCTTGAAAGAGGCAAGGGAATGGGAGAGGAGGAGGGACTGGAAGATGGAATTCCAGAGGGTGGGGCCAGAGTGGCAAAAGGCCCGCCCACCAATAGTGGGGCATGCAAAGTGGGGGACATGCAGCTGGCTGGAGCCCGCCGAGTGGAGGGAGTGGGTAGATTGTAAGGGTTAGGAGGTTGGAGAGGTAGGGCGGAGCAAGACCATGGAGGGATTTGAAGGTGAAGACCAGGATCTTGAACAGTAGGGCCTATTCTCTGGGCAGAAAGGATAGTTGAGCTTCAGACAAGAAACTAAGTTTCCTGACTGGCTTAGTAAGGTAGAGTGTGCATGCTTGGATGATGATGGTGTCAGCGCCTGAGATGTGGAGGCACTGATAGGTGCCAGTCAGGTGGGTCTAAGTCTTGTTAGCTTTCAACTGAAGAAAGTTAGCTCTCACCCAGGACTTAATGTCTAACAGAGGTATTCAACTGAGGTTGGGTATGCCTGTTCAGGTGGATGTTAAATATCCCATGGTATTATTCAAAAAATTAAGGAGTGTCTGACAAACAATCCCCAAATAAACATGGTCATTTCCTTCATGGCTGTTTGTAGGACTTCGTTGTGCATAAATTGGCTGGCGTGTTTCTCTACAAATACACAATCACTACACTTTACAGTATGTCCTATAAAGTGCTTTGAGATGCCCTCCTGACGTGAAAAGTGATTATAATACGTATCAGGATTATTTTAAAAAAAAATATATCAGCTGTATGCCACCACTCAATCACCTTTCATCAAGTATTCAGTAAACACTGTATGAAATCAGCCATGCACAACCTGTACCCTTATTTCTCAACATCGCCCTCTGAATCACATAGCTTCAGTTCACACAGCAGCAGGCGTTGCTTCATGAGACCGACAACCAGAGAAGGGAATGACCTTCAGACCACATTTACATTGTGACATATTTGCTGCCAAGTGAACTCTCACGTCAGCCAAGCGTGGGCAGTGTATTCTTTCACTTTGATTGTACTTGCTGAACTAAAATGCAGCACATTAAATGTGTGAAAGTTTGTTCCTAAACAGTCATTTTTTCCAAAGATTTTTTGAAGCTGCAATGTATCCTGTGACAATGCCTGTGCCCTTTGGCTGAGTAGGCACTGGTCTGCTACATATCCCCACCCTACTCGTTCCACCATCAGCAGTCTCTCCCTTTTGTCAACCCTGCTCTCCCTTTTGTCATCTCCTTCAAGGTCTGCTGCAAGACCTTTCCCTTTGACTGTGACTTCAGTCATCTTTCCCCCAATAGTTCAGGTGCTAGGCCAGCACTGTCTTGGAATGTCTTCCAGATATGAAAGACACTATAAATGTCAATTTGTATTGGATTGTGAAAGAGGAATAAACACAAAGGGACAGACCTTTGAAACCTCAAATAATAGAAATAGATGGATATAGGAGGGTCTGTTTAAAACTTACTGTTTGAAGAGAATTTAGAGCAAACAGTGTAACCTGATGCTATCAATATAATTTTCAGGTGAGCAATAATAATAATAGTTGCATTTGATATAGCGCTTTTCACATCTCATCGATGTCTCAAAGTGCTTCACAGAATATACTGTAAAGTGAATTGACTGTATATTTATTAATGCTTATGGCCACCTCCTTTCCCCTCCCTCCACCACCTGGCTCGGAGTCAAGCTCTGCTACTCTTAAACTCTCTGAGTCGCTACCTGGCGTGGAGGGCACTATATAAGTGCAAATTGTTGCTGTTGTTGTAACCTGATGCCACCAATGTAATTTTCAGCTCTGTATTAATAAAAATCTAACTAATCTAAAAACAAATCCCTGGTCTTTTTGGGGCTGAGGGAAGCATAATTGTACAGCTTGTGAGTTCCTTCACACGAGTTCCTTGCAACATAAATTCAAAAAGAGGAAGTGGAAAGAGGCTAAAAATTGAACAGAGGACAAGATACCCGAAGTGAGTCTCCAAGAACCCACTAGTAACCAGTAATCCAACAACAACAACAACAAAATTACACTTGTATAGCCCCTTTCCCGTCAGGAGGATGTCCCAAGGCGCTGGACCCGAGCTGAGGACAAGGTGGGGAGTGAAGGGGGGATTACGAGCTTCCAATGCTTCCATTGAAGAGGCGAGTCTTGAGGCGAGACTTGAAGGAGGCCAGAGAGAGGACGAGGCAGAGGGACTGCGGGATGGAGTTCCAGAGGTTGGGGGCAGAGTGGCTAAAGGCTCGCCTGCCCGCCAATTATAGGGTGGGTGGGTGGGGGGACGTGTAGCAGGCCAGAGCCTGCTGAGCGGAGAGGATGGGCAAGTTGTTAGGGGGAATAGGAGGTCACGGATGTAGGGTAGTGCGAAGTTGTGGAGGGCTGTAAACTTGAAGACCAAGATCTTGAACTGGATCCTCTGGATGATGGGGAGCCAGTGGAATCGGGCAAGGATGGGGGAGATGGGGTCACAGAGTTTGGAACCGAAGAGAATATGGGCCACAGAGTTCTGGATTATCTGCAGCCTGTGGAGCGAGGACTTGGGAAGGCTGACAAGCAGGGTGTTTGCATAGGAAAAACAGTTGAGGGTCGAACAAGACACATGGGTTCCTGACTGGCTTGGTGAGGTTGAGTGTGTAACCATGTGCAACAGCAGAAAGTGGGGACCATGTCAACAACAACAGCAAAATTACATTTGTAGAGTGCCTCTCACATTGGGAGGACGTCCCAGTCTCATGGAAACAGGAGTAGGCTTTTGAGTCCCTCAAGTCTGTTCCGCCATTCTATAAATTCATGGCTGACCTGTACCTCAAGTACAGTTACCCGACTTGCCCCATATCCTTTAATACCCTGACCTAATAAATGTCTATCTACCTCCTTCTTGAAAATATGAATGGATCCAGACCCAACTCCTGATTTCCACTACCCTTCGGAAGGTTAACTGCCTACTAATTTCATTCCTAAATGCCCTATGTGTGCCAAAGAATATGAGTCAAGAAAAACTGAAAGTATATCTTAGGCAGGGTGTCCAAAAATTGTGATACCATTACAATATCTAATAAGTCTTACAGAAATCCTGAGTCCTGCAGCTCAGTGGTTAGAGCACACTCGCCTTACAAGTGAGAAACCTGGGTTCAATTCCAGGCAGGGTGAAACATTGGGCAAGTTTCCTTACTCCACAAGCCTGATAATAATCCCTCAAGAAAAACAATAATAAATTAGTCATTTTAATCCATGACTGTTTATGGGACATTGCCTTGCACAATTGGCTGCTGCGTTTCGCCCATGTATTAATGGTCAACTTACAGTGTATTCAGTGAAGTGCTTTAAGACATCTAGAAGACGTGAAAAGTGCTATATGAAATGCAAGGATTATTATACATATATTTTTCGATAATAGGATAGTGATTATGAGTGGTCACCGTGCATATGCCTTTTGTGTATTCAAATAAAGAATATTAATTTGGAGCACATTATAAACTACACATTATAAACTAGCAATTTCCTTCATATAGTAGTTTGCCTTTTTAGTCTAAAAAAAGTTTACTTTTTAAAGTAGACAAGTAAAAAGTTTAGTAAAAAGTTTACTTTTTTTAAAACTTTTTTAGAAAATTAATAAATATTCATTTATTCAGTACAGTATATTGATCAATTCCAGGGAGTTATGCCACCAACACATGGAAATTTCCATGTGTGGAAATTTCCTTGTGTCCGCAAAGGCTTACCTAATTCCAGAGATTACTGTACTAGGAGCAGGTTGGGAATCGGTAGTGAAAAACTGGCAATCAGAGTTGAAGGAGTCGTCACAATTCAGGACCATTTTCAAACACTGAGATTAAATCATTTTATAGACCAACACCAAATGGAATTTTGGACCTACTATATTGGGAACATCACAGCCATTCCCACTTCTGTCCTCATTCAAACAAGCACTTTCCAGCAGTATCACTGATCACTGGATAGCAACACACCTGTTTTATATACCCCACCCCCAACTCCCTCTCCTACTCCCTTGTCTAGGCCATTTCCAGTTGGCAAACTCAAGACAGGGGAATTAAACAGATGCGTTATGAAATGAAGGGGATTCTAATGTAAACATATATAAGAATTTGAAAATTGTAAACAGTCTGTACAAGGAAATGTGTTAACATAGGTGGAATCGGATTTGGATGTGACTATTGACCATTCAATGTTCAGTTAACATATAATAATCCTTGCATTTGGTATAGCACCTCATCAAGTTGGAAGTATATCTCAAAGCGCTTCACAGGAACTACTCTTCCACACCATACTTTCAGAAACTATGCACCCAAGGTTTGAATCTTCCTTCCTCTACCCCTCCAATTCACCTTTCTATCTATCCTTCAATTCAACCTAAAAAATCCAAATGTGAATGCGAAAAATCTCTTGCTCCGTGTCCTATTGTGTCTCTATGAAGTTCTCCGAAATAATATTGTACATGAAGGAAGCTATACAAATGAAAATTGTTGTTGTTGTTGAGGAATAGTTTCTATTTCAGTGTCCAATCCGTACTGCATTAATCAATTTTGGAAAATGCACTTTGAGTAAATTCGCACCCAATTAAACATAGGTTTACAGTTTGCATAAGGACACAATCTATCTGTATACTGTAGTTAGCTCACAGCCATGTGAAGGAGGTCTGGATCACTGAGAGCTAGCCAGAATCCCAAAGAGAATCAGTACTGCTTAAATGGACAAAAAAGTGTGGCAACTGCTATATAAATGCAGGCTGTTGTTTGCCCTGGATTTATCTATTGAGATAGAAAATCAAGCGCGGACCACAATGCCTCCATGCCAGTGGTTTTAGCCGGTAAACATTTCTAGTGTGTTGTAACACAAACTGTAATCTGAAGTGAACTTTATCCCAAATGTTACAAAAGGAGATGTGCGAACACCAGCTTTGACCCCATCAGTGCTTTTGAGATGTTTGCCAATGGTGAGTGCATTGTGTGCACAACCAGGAGCAGTCGTTACAAATGTAGGGCACAAATTCACATTCCACACACTGCAAAAGCCCTTTGGTCAATGCTTCATTGCCTGCCCATTACCATCAAATACTTTAGTTCTGCAAAGTAAAGTCTTTGAAGCACAAGTTAATTGCAAATGTCACTGCTGAGTATGATCCTACATCACGCACTGAGGGATATAATTCTAATATGAAACTTAATCCAGGAGTCAGGCATTAGGTTCGATCCCCAGTTATCCTTCCTTCCCCACATCCAGTTTCTCACCAGCATTGCTTTCTTCCATCTCCGCCATATTGCCCATCTCTGCCAATACCTCACCCCAAAGATGCTGAAACCCTGGTCCATGCCTTTGTCAATTCTCACCTGGACTACTCCAATGCCTTCCTCGTTGGTCTCCCCTCCTCCACCATCCACAAAATTCAGCTCATACAAAACTTTGCCGCCAGCATTCTCATGCACACCAAACTTCATATCCCGATTATCCCAGTCCTTGTCAAACTACACTGGTTCGCTGTCACAGAGCAGATAGACTTCAAGATCCTCACTCGTGTTCTTAATCCCTCCACTTCTCAGCACCCCCAACCCCCCAGCACCTCTTTAACCTCCTCTCTCTTCACAGCAGCACCCACTGCCTCCGCTCTACCGGATCTGGCTTCCTCCTTGTCCCCCGAATCCTTCGTTCCACCGTCGGCGGTCGTGCTTTCAGCCACTACGCCCTGAAACTTTGGAACTCCCTCCCTCGAGGAGGGAAAGGAGGGAGCTTTGTCTCGCTCCCTCCTTTCCCATCTTAAGGTCGCGCCTGAAACCCTTTTTCTTCGACTGCGCTTACAGTCACCTTTATCTTCCCCCTGGCTAGGCCTTGGGCTCCGCCATTGTGAAGCGCTCTGAGACGTGCTTGGAGTGGAGAGCACAATATAAATGCAAGTTGTTGTGGAGAGCACAATATAAATGCAAGTTGTTGTGGTTAAACTTCATTTGAGCCAGTAGGTAACCAGCAGCTGTCTGAAGTGATACCCTCAACAACAATACCTTTGTGCACAAAGCAGTCCTGCAATCTTCCATAGCTGCCATTGATGCCAGTCTCACTTCAGCCTACAACCTTTGAGGTAGTTTACATATAATAATCCTTGCATTTGGTGATATAGCACTTTTCACATCTTCTAGACTTCTCAAAGCGCTTCACGGAATACACTGTAAAGTGAATTGACTATATGTGTGGGCGAAACGCGGCAGCCAATTGCGCAGAGCAGTGTCCCACAAACAGTTGTGGATTGAAATGACAAATTAATTATTTTTGGAGGGATTATTATGAGGCTTGTGGAGTAAGGAAACTTGCCCAGTGTTTTGCCCTGTGTGGAACTGAACCCAGGTCTCTCGCTTGTAAGGCTCTAACCACTAAGGTATAGGACTCCAGCATATACAATGCTGTGTAGCTAGCAATAGCATTTGTAATTGCCAAAAACTTTGAGTCAGCTTTGAGTCATCTTCAACCCATTGTGGTTGGAGATGGGACTGGACAAGTCAGGACAGGTTAGGACAGGGGAATTGATGCTTGCAACTGGCAGAATCTGTATTTCTGACATTGTGAAAACTATGATAATAAAAATAATCCTTGCATTTGGTATGACGCCTTTCATATTAGGAGGGTGTCCCTCACATGATAGACCTTTTTTGAGGGATGAACGCATCATTTGTCACCCTATTACAGCGCTCATCTGTCACCCTATTATTTCTGTAAGTACTGAATAAATACTTTTTATTTCAGCTTTGAACAGTATTGAACACGACACAATTCTGTTGTGTGCAGCTGTAACCCTTGGGCATTAATCCTCCTGGACCATCCACTGCGTTCGACACAGTCGACCACGCCATCCTCCTCCACCGCCTGTCCTCCGTCATCCACCTCAGTGGTCCCGCACTCGCCTGGTTCAAGTCCTACCTCACAGACTGCCAGCAGTACATCTCCACAAACAGTTTTTCCTCCCGCTCTTACCCAGTTACCTGCGGGGTACTCCAGGGATTTATCCTTGGCCCCCTCCTTTTCCTTATCTATACACTCCCTCTTGGGGATGTCATCCGCAGACATGGGGTACACTTCCACATGTACACAGATGACATACAACTCTATTTCTCCACTTCGCTTTGTGACCCCCAGTCCCCTGATGTTCTGTCAGCCTGCCTTTCAGACATCAGGAGCTGGATGAGCGCAAATTTCTTGCAGCTGAATGTCAACAAGACGGAGGCCATACTCCTTGGCTCTCGTCAATGTCTCCATTCACACGGCTCTCACCTCCTCCTCCTTCATGGCCTGCCCCTAAAACTCTCTGAACCTGTGCACAACCTAGGCATCAGGTTCGACCCCCAACTGTCCTTCCTCCCCTACATCTGGTCCGTTACCAGCGCTACCTTTTACCACCTCCGATGGATCGCCCGTCTCCGGCAATACCTCACCCCAAAAGCTGCTGAAACCTTGGTCCACGCCTTTGTCACCTCTTGGCTGGACTATTGCAACGCCCTCCTCTCCGGTCTCCCCTCCACCACAATCCACAAAATCGAGCTAATCCAAAACTCTACTGCCCTTGTACTCACCTGCTCCAAGCTTTGCTCCCCCATTACCCCAGTCCTTGCCAGACTTCACTGGCTCCCTATCCCAGAAAGGATCGACTTGAAGATCCTCACCCTTGTTTTCAAATCCCTCCATTCCTCTGCATCCCCCTATCTCTCTGATCTCCTCTCCTCCCAAACCAGCACCCGCTGCCTTCGCTCCTCTGGTTCTGGCCTCCTCCATGTCCCCTAAATCCTCCGCTCCACCCTCGGCGGCCGTGCCTTCAGCCACTATGCCCCGAGGCTCTGAAAATCCCTTCCTCACTCCCTTTGCCTCGCCTCCTCTCTTCCCAGTTTCAGGTCGCAGCTGAAGACCTTTCTCTTCGACCGCACTTTTGGTCACCTTTCTACCCCTGCCCCTGGCTCGGTCCCGGGACCCGCTATTGTAAAGTGCTCTGAGACGCCGTCTGTCATGGAGGGCGCTATATAAATCAAAGTTGTTGTTGTTGTTGTTGTTGTTGCAATCCCACTCAGAATCAATATCATTGTAAAGCAACATTAAGTTCAGCATTCTGCAACCCACCTGTCGTGAATGTGTTTCCACAGACATTCCTTCACATCTTGACACTCTCCTTAACAACAACAACTTTGATTTGTATAGTGCCCCACCCCCACCACTCTGGACGGCGTCTCAGAGCGCTTCACAATAACGGATCCCAAGCCCGAGCCATGGGAGGGGGAAAAAGATGATCAAAGGCTCGGTCGAAAAGAAAGGTAAGGAAAGCTGAGACCTAAACTAGGAAGAGAGAGGGTGCGAGGTGAAGGGAGTGAGGAAGGGTATTCCAGAGCTTCGGGGCATAGTGGCTGAAGGCATGGCTGCCGAAGATGGAGCGGAGGATTTGGGGGACAAGAAGGAGACCAGTACTGGAGAAGCAAAGGCAACGGGTACTGTGTTGGGGAGAGAGGAGGTCATAGAGGTAGAGGGGTGCGGAGGAGTGGAGAGATTTAACAACAATGTACTGATTCCCTCACCTCTGTCAAACTAGGAAGAGTTCACTGAATTTTTTTTCAATATTTGTTAAACCTCTTAAGCTCCCTTATTAAATAGAAAATAAGCATATGTGTGTATTAAAGATTGATTTATTGTGTTATGCAGGTCTCCTATGTTTTGAAAGCCTCTCTTGCTCAGCTGAAACTTAACCCTGAGTTGCACTCTTCTCTAGAAAAAAATATATTACATCACTCGGAACATCATCTTTAGAAGAAATCTGCTGTCAAGGATCAGAGAATAAATCAGTTGTAATCATTCAAGACATTTTACAAAATCTGATAACACTGCAGTAACCATTCCCATGTGTGCTATATTTCTTTATGTTTTACTGGAGATTTATTAGACCATATATGTGGTTCTGCAGTGTAAATAATAAATGGCAGATTGTGCAATTAATCAAATGTTTGATGAACTGTATTAATATTGTTTCATCCCTTAAAAAACAAACTCTCCTTATCCCTATTTCATTCATAAACCATTCTAGTTAGGATGGACACATTTTACCTCCAAGGTTAGTAGATTTATTCATGATTGCAGAGGTCTTTTATAACTCAATGAATGCAGTTCCAGTTTTCTAAAACGCTAAATAAACATCATGCACAGTGAATAACTGTGACTTACTATTTATTCTATGCACAGAATTCCATTAATAGCTTCAAACAAAAACAGAAATTGCTGGGAACACTCAGCAAGTCAGGCAGCATCTTTGAAGAAAGGAAAAGTGAGTCAACGTTTTGGGTCCCCAACCCTTCGTCAGAACTGGGGATGTTGGGAAGCAGAGGCTTTTCAGGACCAACAGAGACGGGGGAGGCAGGGCAATAAAGTCAAAGGAGAAATTGGAATGGAGGATAGGAGATGATGGGTTAAAAGGGTGCTAATGGTGCAAAACAAAGCGGGGGGATTGCAAAAGAATAGGCAGACCAGAAAGTCACAGAAGAGGGGAAGGGAGAGAAGGAAGGTGAGTTGTTACTGAAATCAATATTAAGGCCAGAGGGCTGTGAGGTCCCTAGCTGTGCACAATCGGCTGCTGCATTTCACCCACAAATATACAATCAATTCACTTTAGAGTATATTCTGTGAAGCACTTTGAGACGTCTAGAAGACGTGAAAAAACGTTATATCAAATGCAAGGATTATTATTATTTATTATTATCCAACCAGTCCCACTCCCACTCTTACCTCACAGCCCTGCAAATGTGCCTTTTTAAGTAGATACTAAATCAAATTTCCTTTCAAAAGCTCCTATCGAATCTGCTTCCAACACCATTTCCCACAGTGCATTCTAGACCGTAAGACCTCTCTGGGCAAAAAAAAATCTCCTGTCTCTACTCTGGTTCTTTTGTCAATTATCTTAAATCTATATCCTCTTGTTATCGACCCACCTGCCAAATGCAAGAATTATTATTATTATCTAATCATTGTAAACAATCTGCAAAATTTAAGTTGACAACAGGCTCCACAGCTACAAGTCAAACTGCTCAATTACCATGAATTATGCCTCAGTGCTTGTGTAATTGGATTATAATATTGTTGTACCAGTGTTTGTTAAGGTAAGTTCCTGCATAACTAACAAAATGAGAAGAAATATTTCCACGCCGCGAGTTGTTCAGATCTGGAATGCATTGCCTGAAAGTGTGGTGGAAGCCAATTCGATAACAACTTTTAAGAGAGAAGTAGTTGATTATTTGGTGAGGACAGGGCTAATGGGAGAGCGCAGGTGAGTGGGATTGACTTGGACAACTCCTTCAAAAGAGCCGGCACAGACACGATGGACTGAATGGCCTCCTTCTGTGCTGTATAATTCTATGGTTCTGTGATTCATCTCTGAGAAAAGTATTACTGGGGTTTCTCGACTGAGGACTGTGAGAAAAACATGAGATTTCCAATAGGACTGAGAGGAGAATAATCAGCCAATTCAGAGACTGGGCAGCATTAATAGATTTGTTGTACAAAAGTAACTTCTTAATGACTTTCTTAGAAAAGAGATGTCACTGGCAATCAGGCTCTATGCTGTACTGTTTTCTGCCTTGACACTAACTTCCTGGTAATTGATGGTTGCAACAAGCAGCTCTTTCTGATTCTATACAAAAGGATGCAGAATGTAAGGCAGGAGACTTGAGGGCTTTAAAACACATGCAGATTGCCTCTCGAATGAAGAAACAACTGCTTGGAATCTGACTGGTCTGCTACTCGTTCCTTCTGTCCCACCATCAGTTGCCCTGCCTTCAACCACTATTTCCAAATCCCAACCACCTGCTCTCTGCCTCTTAAAAGTCCTCTTAGAATATAATCCTTGCATTTGTTATAGCGCTATATCACGTCTTTGAGACCGCTCAAAGCGCTTCACAGAATATACAGTGAAGTGAATTGACTGTATATTTTGTGGGCAAACCGCGACAGTCAATTGCGCACAGCAATGTACAAAGAACAGTCATAGGTTGAGTGATCAATGTATTATTATTTTAAAGGGATTATCATGCTTGGAGAAGTGACCCACCAATCGCCTAACAACTGGGTTCTTATTTACTGTTAGGTAAACAGAGGATTGTGGAGGAAGGTAACTTGTCCAACATTTCGCCCTACCTGAGAATCGAACCCAGGTCCTCTGCTCGTAAGGTGAGTGCTTTAACCGGTACGCTACAAGACTCCTCTTAATTCCCTTCCCACTCTTTTCAAATAGTACCTTGGGATTTATAATATCCACATGAACAGACAGGCGGAATCACGCCTTGGGCGTCCTTCCGACGTGAAAGTCGCTATACAACTGTAATTTTTTGGTTGTTGTTGTTCATGTCTCCAACGAAGGACAGCCCCACTGACAATGCAGTACATCCCCCAGCACTGTATTGGAGTGTCATCTTTGACTATGTGTTCAAAATCCTTATAAAAAAGGTTGTTGGTACATGCACCAACAGCCGCAAAACAGGTCACAATCACAGACAAAATTGGTCACAATCATAGATGAGAATGACTGCTGATTACCTCTGGCAGCAACATCTGAAAGTTAGTTGAAAAAGTGTACTTTAGTTCAAATCTTTTATTTCAAAAAGGACTCAAAATGGCCACCAATAGGCAAAAGGCATTGCATGCTCATTCTAAACTTATACCTATTAATTTATTCTTGAGCCCCAGGATGATCATTTAGAAGATACTGTACTACCATTCCATCATTTTAAATGGTATAATTTTCTGTTATTAGACAGATTCGTGGAGAACATAATCATCTGGCTCCCCGATGTGAAAACAAAATTACTAGGCGCAGCTCATAACACAGAGAGAATTCTTTCCAACCAATATTCTAAGGATTTTATAAACTGGACTTGTCTTTTCACTAATCCCCAAAATCTCGCAAAGCTTCTTGACTCCCTCCAAAAACAACATAGCTCTTTGTCGTTTGGTTTTCAAGTGCAGTACAATGAAATCTTTGAGCAGAAATGTGATTGCTTGGTGACATCATTTGCTGCAGCTTTAGTTGGATGATCCGCCAGTGTTCAAGGTGCAAGGGTCCAGAGAGATAATTTTCTGATGGTTGTTCAACACAGCAACTTGGCAGTCGAGTTAGTACATTTACAAGCTTTGTCTACATAGCAATACAAAGTGCAAGGTTATTGTTTATTTCCAAACCCTTTTGCGAATATATAATCGATAATAACATTGCTCTCAAAGTGCTTCACAGAATTTATCGTAAAATGTTGCTGCTGCTTATTTTGTAAGTAGATGTGGCAGCCGATTCGCTCACAAATTGCCGCCAAATGTTATCCTATTGACAAGGATATTAGAAGAAAACTCCCTTCTCTTTTCGAATAGTGCAATGGGATCTTTGACATTGACCTGGACAGGCAGGCGGGAGGTGCATTATAGGAGGTGCATCCTTTGGATGAGATGTCAAACATCTGGTAGAGCTACCCATACATTGCAATGGAGCGTCAGCCTGATAGAGATACCATTAGCCTCATGACATAACCCCACCGCCCTTGGGTACTATTTCAAAGAAACATGGATTTATTCTCCTGATTCCAGATTTATTCCTAAATTCAAAATTCTCTGATTATTTCTTTGTTGTTTGTGGGAGATTGCAGGCACAAATTAGCTGTTACATTTCACTTCATTTTTGAATTTAGATCTTATTTCGGCAAGGACTGCCACACTTTCATTTTATTCAAAAAGTGTTGTACGAGTGAAATGTGTTGTAAGTTGGCAGTGCAGACACATAATGGGATTTTCCTATTTTAAACACACCTTCGCCAAGATCCATAAATATACAGACAAATGCGGTATCACTTACCAGGAAATCTATCAGTATGCCTGATGCTCTATTTATACAGTACTTCCTTCTGTTGCAGAAACTGCTTCAAAGGTAATGCTGTAATCTTGCCAGCGACTCTTAATGCATGGAAACCATTGCCAGATAAATATCAGAGCAGTGGAGTAATAGGGAAACAGAAGACAACATTTTTTTAATGGTCAGTCAGTGTCTGACACATGCGAAAACTCATCACAGTGCTTAAGAATATTAAAGCAAACTGGGAGTTCCATGCATCCTACCTACATATGAAATTCCAAAGATATTTGTTGAAATGGAATAGTACTTGCTCCCTGGAGGCATGCATCCGGCTTACCTAATTCAACAACAACAATAATAAAATGTCATTGATAAGAGCGCCTTTCACATTGGGAGGACTTCCCAAGTCGCTGAACAGTCAGGTCGGGACACAAGCGAGGGAGAGGGGCAGTTTAGGGGGGAGGGGCGGGAGAGAGGTAGTAGGGGAGGGAGAGAGAGTTGGGAGGACACCTGAAGGCATGGTCGAGGAGGAGAGTCTTTAGACAGACCTTGAAGGAGACGAGGGAGGAGCATGGTGAAGGGACTGTGGCAGTGTGCGATGGAGTACTGCTGGAGTCGAACCAGCTAAACTACATAGTTTGTCTGGTAAGATTTCCTGCTATCTGTCCAGTTAAGACCACCCTACTTGTCAGGGTTTGGGCTTGCAGGGTCAACAGGAACTGAATGGGAAGAGTTGGCAATGAGCCAGCCTGGCTGCTCTGTCATTAGCAGTGCCCTAGAATACAACAACACAACAAACAACCAAATTACATTTATAGAGCACCTTTCATGTCGGGAGGATGTCCCAAGGCGCTGAACAGTTAGGTTGGGACCCAAGCAGTGAGGGGGTGGGGGGTAAGGGTGAGGAGAGTAGGAGAAGGGGGAGAATTAGGAGGGGAGCAGAAGACACAGTCAAAGAAGACAGTCTTGAGACCGGCCTTGAAGTGAAGAGATTGCGGGATGGAGTTCCAGAGTGTGGAGGCACACTAAGTGCTCTGTGATGCCATCCGGCTTGGAGGGCGCTATATAAATCAAGGTTGTTGTTGTTGTTGTTGGCAGAGAGGCTGAAAGCCCAGTCACCGATGGTAGGGGGTTCGGGTGGGGGATGTGGAGCAGGCCAGAGCCCACTGAATGGTGGGGACTGGCAGGCTGATAGGGAGACAGCAGGTCGGAGAGATAGGCGGGGGCAAGGCTGTGAATGGCCTTGAAAGTGAGGACGAGGATCTTGAATTCGACCCTCTGGGGGATGGGGAGCCAGTCAAGATGGGCGAAGGTGGGAGTGATGTGGTTGCGAAGAGTACACAAGGTGCAGAGTTCTGAATAATCTGCAGCTTGTGAAGGGAGGAGCTGGGAAGGCCGATGAGGAGAGAGTTTTCGTAGTCAAGCCTAGATGTGATGAACGTGTGGATGAGTGTTTCGGCAGCATGGGAGGGTGAGGTTGTTATAGCATTTGCACAGAAAGTCAAGCGAAACCAAGCTTGGGTGGACCTTTAAAAGATTCAAGATTACAAATATCTCTCCTGCTTGATCTGTACACAGTACATTTTCATGTTTCAATACATTCCATGAGAATGATAAGTGTATTGAAAATACTCCAAATATGTCACCTTACAGTCAGTTCAGCTCCAAGGAGACCCTGCTTCTCTCAACTCCCAAAGAGGATAGCCACTAGTTGTTCATTTGATATCCGACAAGTGTGGGTTTAAACCCTTACTCTGTGGTTTGCAGGTACCAGGAACTCACTGTACGCTTTCCAGTGAGAGAAACCGCTCAGCATGAAATGTGTGAGAGCTTTGGCATCATCGTCCTGTCATAGCCATACATCCTTTCCTGTTGCATTACAAAACTTTCTTTGTAAGAAATCTGCTACCTCATCTTCAATGCATAAATTCCTTCAACTTGGTATAATTTCACAAACAGTCAGTGTAAGATCTAGTGCAGCAATATGCTGTGATAAGAAAAGGATCTGTGCACTCGCACTGGTGATATTTGCATTCCCGGTGACAATTATCACGCTGATCAAGTTATAAAATGATGCAGGTTTTACACCATGGGGCTTTAGGCATGTTTTGCTATGATTTCTAGTTTCTCTCATATTGCCATGTAATTATCACTGCATTTGCTGCACTGTCGACATGATTTAATGTGGTCAAAGGAATGCCAGACATTCTCACAGTGGATTACTGAAAAGGGTCTTTCATTGCATTTGAGGCAGCTGTTTTTCAGTATTTGACCTGTAATTCCAGCACAAACAGTAAATTACTCCCACTGAAGTGCAATTATAAATGACTTGGAAATGACTATCCTTTTCAAGTTTGTTCCAATCAACCTTTTCTCAAAGCAACTCTTGTGATGATTGTTGATGATTCTATTTTGTTACGGTCAGCTGGTTTCTGGGACATGTGGGAACCCATCACTCTGGATTCTTCCGATTGAACCTTTTGATCTTGGTATTTTTGTGCCACTGCCGTGTCCCTCTATAATTCTGACTCCCATTTTATCCACCCCTTGCTGAGTAATTTCAACAATTACTGAAGATCCCAGTGTCCCACACTGTTTGTGAGACACTGCTGTGCGCAACTGGCTACCACTTTTCACCCACAAAATATACAATAAATTATATTATAAGGAGTGGAGACTGCAGAAATAATCATCTGTGTCATCGAAATACCTATGCAATGATATAATTTGCCAAGGCGCTCCATGGAGATTCAGAAGCTGTATGAAAGCATCAGTTCCGCTTACACTCCGGACTTCAGGATTGTGGAACCGCAACATAAAAGTGGTGTAAGGAAGTCAGAGCCAGAAGTAAGGAGATACTGGCAGGAACCGAGGAGGATGTCTTTTGACTTCCAATTTGTCCATCTTAAATAATAGAAGTGAAGTCACAAAGCAAAGGCAGCTACATAACAACAACAACAACAAAATAACATTTTTAAAGCGCCTTTCACATCAGGAGGACGTCCTAAGGCGCTGAACAGTCAGAACGGGACCCGAGCAAGGAAGAGGGGCAGGGGAAGGGGCTGGAGCGGGTTAGGAGGGGAGAGATTTCATAAGACAGTGATGATATTGGGATCGCTTAAGAACATAAGATCATAAGATTTTCCTTGCTGAAAGAAGACCAAGGTCCATCCAGTTTGCCTACCACCATCCAGGCAGACACATGACATATCATGACCCAAACTGTATACTGTATTGTATCCCGAGATATTATTTCCTAACAGAAATCTATCTAATTTGTTCTTGAAATTATCAACACTT
Source organism: Hydrolagus colliei (assembly GCA_035084275.1). Taxonomy (NCBI): domain Eukaryota; kingdom Metazoa; phylum Chordata; class Chondrichthyes; order Chimaeriformes; family Chimaeridae; genus Hydrolagus; species Hydrolagus colliei. The sequence goes on along the minus strand of CM068743.1, from coordinate 78,998,044 downwards.
TCTGCTTCAGCTATCCTAGGGAGCATGTTCCATACGTTTACCACTCACTTACTAAAGTGGTGTTTCTGCAGATTTGTCTGTATTTAATCCTCTTCAATCGCAGGCCGTGTTCTCTGGTTTTACTGTTCAGTAGAAGATAAAACAGCTTATCATTGTCTATATTATCTATTCCCTTCAGTCTTAAAGACCATAAGCATATTTTGATAATAATAATAATCCTTGCACTTGATGTAACGCTTTTCATGTCTTCCAGACGTCTCAAAGCGCTTCACAGAATACTGTAAAGTGAATTGACTGTATATATTTGTAGGAGAAACGTGGCTGCCAATTGCGCACAGCAGTGTCCCACAAAAAGTCTTGAATCGAAATCGTCAAATTTTATTATTGTATTTTTGTTTGAAGGGATTATTATTAGGCATGTGAGGAAGGAAACTTGACAAAGGTTTCACCTTTACCTGCCTGGATTCAAACACAGGTCTCACGCTTGTAAAGCTCTAACCACTGAGCCACAGGACTCCATGGAACTTGATGCTGTAATGGGGGAGTGGTGGGATAGTTGGTGTTGTGGTGGGGAGTGAAGGGGGGAATTACAGTACTCTGGGATTCTGGAAAAATGAGCACAAATAATTTTCTTCAACCGAATCGCTTTTGTGATCTTGTGACTGTCAACTGTTTCCCCACAAATCATAACCAGTGACTCACACTGTGGTTTGACTGGAGAAAACCATAACCTGATAACCAAGTCATAACCCAAGTAACATAGGCAAAAACATGGCTCAGGGGCTCAGGATTTAATTGAAAATTAATCATGTTTTTAAAGGCAAATGAGAAATGTTTTCTTTAAAATTTTTGAACTCAGCTAATGTGATCTCATCCACACGGTTGCAGTAAACATTCTACATTACTATCGGGACAAATTTCAGAACTAAAAGCCCTGCAGAGGTGGAATATGGGGGTGGGGGGGAGGGATACGGTGTGGTGGGGATCAGGCACAGGTTAGGCACTCTCGATGAAGAATCCATGCTCCCTCTGGAGCATTTAATACTCTTTGGGATTAGCAAAGCAGTGGGTGTACTTAACCCAACCCTCCAATAAATCTCTATACCAGATAGGAGCGCAAATAAGGCAAAATGCTTATACTCCGTGCAGTTGGCCCACCCACGGTCACTATATTGTACAGTATATCCTGTGAAGTGCTTTGAGAGGTCTCAATGACTTGAAAAAGGGCTGTATCAAATGCAAGGATTGTTATGAGTATTTATTTGTCGTAAGATTTTATGATGTGTCCTTTCCCTCTGAGGAATTTTCCAGGGTGACTCTTCAGAAACATTTGAATCCATCTGGAAAGGGGGTCAGTTTATGGAAGACATTTCAAGTGACTTTGTGCCAAATGCTCAGTTTTAAAAGCCTGCTTTAGACAGTGTTATGCTGTCCCTGTGCCTTTTTTGGATCAGTTTGGTGTCAGTCATTTGTGCAACAGTATGCTTCTGTGTTTCCAGGCCAGAGTTCCAGCAGTGCATATGCCCCCTACAAATGGAAATTTTCTTGTGACCAGATTGTAAGGCACACTCTCTGATTGAAGTGTCCCTGCTCCCAGTGAAGAGCCTAATTAGATAAGCAGAATTAGGTACGCCAAGCGTATCTCTCGAGGGAAAGACTGCAAGCCTTTAATGGATCCAATATACATGCAGTTCTTGTTGAAGTTTTGATGAAGGTCGATTCTCTTAAGAATCTTGGTCACAGACCACATTTCCAGGTTCTGTATTCTGGATATTAGCAAGATACTAGTAAATAATAATCCCTGCATTTGATGTAGCTCTTCATCACATCACAGAGTCATCTCAAAGTGCTTTATAGGGTATAGTGCAGTGCTTTTTGTGGGTGAACTTGGCAGCTAATTTGCAGCTGACATCAATAATAATACAATAATTCTAGCATTTGATATAGCGCCTTATCACATCTTTGAGAGGCCTCAAAGCATCTCATAGAATATACTGTAAAGTGAATTGACTGCATATTTTATGGGTGAAATGCATCAGCCAATTTCAAACAGCAGTGTCCCACAAACAGTTATGTATTGAGTGGCCAATTTTTAAAATGGGAATTATTAACCCCTGGAAATGTGATTCACCAATCAATTGACTAACAACCATGTTCCTACTTACTGTTAGGTAAACAGAGCCATGTGGGGTAAGAAAACTTGCCCAAGATTTCGCCCTGCTGGGAATCGAACCCAGGTCTCTCACTTACGATGTCTCACAGACAGTCGTGAAATGAATGTCTAACTTTATTTGGAAGATTATTGTTCAGGACAGAATCTCCCGTCTCTTTTCAAATAATGCCATGGGACCACTATGCAGTTTGGTCATGAATTCTGTGGCTATGATGCCCCAGTGAAGGAGGAAGTGTAAAGAGAATTGTGCTGATAATCCTCAAAACCCAATCTTTGGCTGTACTTGAACCTTTGATTCTACTGAGCAGCATATCTTGGGAGTTCAGTTCCCCATTCATGAAACCAATGCCACAAGTCACAAGCTGCAAGTTACTTTCTAAGCAAATTCTCAGTCAACACCAGGCTCTATTCATTCCATTATCATGGGGTGGGCTTTCAGCCATTCTGTCCATGCTCTCTGAAACTCCATCCCAGATTCCCTTTCACTCACTCCGTTGCTCACCTTGTTCAAGATACATCTCAAAACATCTCAAGACACTAAGCATTAGTCAAGTTACCAAGGCTTATTTAGTCCTATGAGGGTATATGATACAAGTTCCAATTGGTAACCCTTGGCTGATTTCATCCGCTATCCCCTCCCTCCATTTCATTCTCGTCTCCCCCGCACTCCTCCGTTTCATCTGGTCCACCCATTCCCTCCATAACCCGTAAATATTGTGTTTCTGAAACACAAAAATATTGCTTATGGGAAAACCAGACGTTTTTCAAATAGGGCATCCAGCCTTCGGCAGCCAGAATGTTGGATCACCGTGTGATACAAGACCAAAGCTGAGATGTTGGTTCTGTGTACAGTTACTTGAATACTTGAGTGAAAGAATTACAACACTCAGATAACCGCAGGAGATAACAAAGGAAAACACACAACATAGCAAGTTCTTGTGGTGTCTATATCCTGCTTATTTATAACTGCTCGGCCTTGAGTGCCACCGTGTTATTGCTACACATCTGCTTGAATTACCCAAGGCAATCTACAATTTCTGACAATTAAAGGCTAGTTGAAGATTTTGTTTGTAATTTCGAGAAATAACATTGAACTTGCAGTCATTGTAATCATATAACAAAGCCCAAGTTCACTTTTGTCATGACAGATGGGTGCATACAAGCAATCACAAGCAAAAGTTTAATATCCTCAAACTTTAGATTTTCTTTTGAAACATTCATTATTGCTTGTATTGCCAAACTAGGGTAGGTTTTAGGACTTTCCTAAGTACAGTGTCTTTTGTCCACATATAAATATAACCCTAGATTTTTACTCAACTCAATTTTTGTAAAATGACTAAAGTGGGGCCTAAAACCCAGTCATATTTTAATGCACTAAAATGTCAAAAATGCACTCACATTGGAGTCCTGTAGCTAACTGGTTATAGCACTCACCTCGCAAGTTAGAGGACCTAGGTTCGATTCCCAGGCATGGCAAAACATCGGCCAAGTTTCCTACTCCACAAGCCTGTTTACCTAGCAATAAAGTAGGAAGGAACCTGGTTGATAGGAAAATGGTGGATCACTTTCCAGGGGGTAATAATCCCCCAAACAAATGCAAAGAATAAAATAAATAATCTGAATTTGGTCACTCAATCCACGCGTGTTAGTTGGACACTGCTGTACCCAATTGGCTCCCAACTTTTGGTCCACAAAATATATAGCCAGTTCACTTTACAGTATATTCTGTGAAGCACTTTGAGACGTCTCAAAGATGTGATGAGGCTCTATATCAAATGCAGGGATTATTATTTATATAATAAAGAGGATTGTTTTACCCTTTCTTAATTTGGGACTGGCCGGATGCATCTCAATAGTCTTTCCTGAGCTTCCACATTCCTATTCCTGAAGTGTTTGATGCCTTCCGAGATCTATTGGAATCCTCTCCAAGTTTCCATAACAAGTTAGTGGCTTATCAATGCTTAGGGTTGAGCTTTGAGCAAAGCTGTTCAGATGTTTGGCATGTGCTTTGATAAACTAAAGTTTGCAATGGAGGAGAGAGGAGTTTGAAAACTGGATACAGTACTTACTGTTTTTTCCAGAAACGTTGGAATTCACCACCCTGAAGCTTGCTTGGGAGTTTACATTCGGGTCAAAACTGCGGTATTCACATCATAATACAGTAGTATAACAATCTTTGCATTTGATACCACATCACTTTGTTGAAACATCTCAAAATCCTTTATGGGATTCACTGCTAAATCTAGTGAATTCGTATTTTGTAGGCAAATGCAAGAAGTATTTGCTTACTTCTGCCTATAAAACTTGGAGAATGGGACTTAAGAGATACCTGTAGTTCATTCTGAGATCCAGCCCAGTCACAATGAGCCAAATTGGTTACTTTCAACAATGCAGCCCTCCTCCAGAAATATACTGGGTGGAGTGTTAGTCTAGATTACAAAATCCTGTCAGGAAACCACATGTGCATCACATTAGTGCACACCCAGAATACAACAACAACAGCAAAATTATATTTGTAAAGTGCATTTCACGTCGGGAGGCCGTCCCAAGGCGCTGGACAGTCAGTGTTGCAGACCCGCGCTGGGGTCAGGATTGGGGAGGGTGTAAGGAAGGGCCGGGGAGGGGGGTGAAACAAAATGCTGGATCAAAGCACAGCTCTCATGAGTTGGGACAATGTATTCAAAAAGCAATCCTCAGGAAATACATTCAGAAATTCTGTCTTCCTGATGTTTCACACTGTGTAGACAACAACACTTTGGTCAAGATTTCTAGCTTATTGTTATGATGGACAGCAGTTTTCTCAATTATCGCATTTCACTTGTAAAAAAAGTACCATGGTTATGGTGGTAGTACCATGGTATTTTTTTACAAGGGCTGCGTGCCTTCTGAGCCTCTGAGTCCAGGGTCATATACAGAAAAAAAAACATAGATTTTTCACGATTCACGAATATACAGTATTACAAACACATTGGGATTTCGCTTAGAGTAACAATCTGGACTTGCTTCTGTGGTGGGTTGTCCCTCAGTGCCAACTGAAACTGCAAGACAGCTGGGACCTAAACTAAGGTCTGAATTGAAAGAGGTTATGATAGAAAATGATAATTAAAAAATAAATAAAAATCCCTTTGTTAATAATAATGATAAAACAAGAATCCTTGCATTTAATATAGTGCCCTATTGTGTGGTTGAGACTCAACAAGCTTTTTAGAGTATACTGGACAGTGAATTGATTGCATATTTTGTGGGTGAAATGTAGCTTCCAATGGCATGCACCAGTGCCCCACTAATAGTCATGGATTGGTTGACCAAATTATTATTATTTAAATGACCCACCAATCCACTAACAACCAATCCACTAACAACCGGGTTCCTACATAGTGCTAGGTAAACAAAGCAATGTGGAGTAAAGAAACTTGCCTAAGGTATCACCTCTCCTGGGAATCAAACCCAGGTCCTCCCATGTGTGAATTGAGCGCTCTAGCCAATATGCTATAAAACTCAGCAACACTCTAATATTGAGTGTTGCGCTGTAGTCAAATTAAGCTTCCAGTAAAATTGGATGCACATCCCACATGTCACTCTCACCCAAGGGAACCTGCTTTGGGAAACAGACTGAAATAGCATTCCCACGAGTTATTCTTACAGTCGCACAGCTTCTTTCAAAAAAATCCATGACGAAACATCAGTGATCGATCCTATGAGCTCCTGTTTATTAACAACTCTAAATCTCCAGGCTCCGAAAAATATTACAATACAGGCAAGCAGGTTCAGAATTGAACCAGTGGAAATCAATTGGCAATAAGAAAGGTCACAGAGGAGTGTATGACTGTGCAGACATCAACAAGCGAAGTAGCTATTAATAACTCATTAGAATGGATTGCATTGCTGTAGGTCACGTGTTAAAAAATACAGTTCCAATCCAAATTGGCTTGGATAAAAGAGCTGTATGCGAGAGGTTGTTACGTGGGATTTAGTTGCTGCCTTCCGTTCTGGCTGCTAGAACCCGGTCTACTCGGATAACGGAGTTTGAATAGATTAAACTGAGCTCACAATTTGAAACAAGTTTTACATGAAACTTAAGAGTCCTCAATAGAAAAAAATGTTGTTGAATTACATATTCCTGTATTGTTATTTGCAATGAAGTGAATAAGGTCAAACATACATATTATATACAGTACAGTAATACATAATGTACACATATTGTACATAAAATCAGAAATAGCTCAAATACATAAATTGATTGTGTACAACTACACCCAGGATTTATTGCATCCCCCCAGAAACTAGGATTGAAAACAAAGGGCCAAAAGCTATTCTGTCCTTTAAAACCTGTTTAAAACATTATGTAGGATTATACACAGGAGGAAGTGCCATTGAGAAGTGAATATTTAAGTGATTTTAGCAAAATAATGACATTTCAAAGGATTACTTCAGCAGTGACAGAAATGGATAGTACAGGGTGGGGCGATTGCCATTTCAGATATATTCTGTCCTTCGATTCGATGTTAAACCGAGGACTTGTCAGGTGGACATTAAAGATTCCACGATTACTCAAAAAGAGCAGAGTTTCTTCTAGTTCCCTGGTCAACAATCCCCTAAGTAAAATTGGTCATTCGTTCCATGGCTGTTTGTGGGGTATTGCGATGTGCAATTAAGCTGCTGTATTTACTTAACATACACAGTCTGTATACTTTACAGTAAACCTGTAAAGTGCCTAGGCACACTCTTCTGCCATGGTAGGCGCTATATATGAAATGCATTTGTCGTGGAATAACTCACAAAGAGATCAAGTTATTCACATAAAGCACGGTCATTTATTATACCAACGGCCGAAGGAGAAATACCCACACAGGTCAGATACTCGAGGTGGTACTTCTAAGAAACTAATAGAAATACAACAGGTTTCCACACATTGATTATTATTACTACGACAGAAGAAGAAAGGGACATTACAAAGCCAGAGATATTCAAGCAAATCTGTTATATAAACACATCACAATATTTGAAGTCCTTGATTCCCTGCTTAAAATAATGCTGATACAATTTAAAACAAAACAATTTTGTTTTAAATCTCTAACGGATAATTATTTTTATATCTGAACATTGCAAGTGTACGGGTATCAAATTGTAAAACTTTATCAAGCAAAGGAAAATAGGGCTTATTATCAACATATTCTACACGGAGACATGAAAGGAAAAACCTCCCTTAAGTGCATACACGATTTGATCATCTACATATACTGTCAAACCTCTAACCATCAGAAAGGTCTGTAATCTAAACCTATTCTTGTGGATTTTAAACCAAACATCGAATCCTGAATTCAATTATTGCCTCCAGTAATTTTTTCCATTCAGCACAATGTAACTCAAGAATGATTCTCTGACATATACTGAGGGAAACTGGCAGCTGTGCTGAATGAATTACGTATTGATCTTGCACAAATGTGCCCTGCTGACAGGGGTTTTTATTTCTCATTATCATGCTGTTTAGTGACCGAATGGTCCGATGATAATGCTGGATTCTGAATGGAGGGATCCAGACAGAGCATGATCACCTCACAAGCATGTAAACTGACCCTGGAACTGAGGCAGCTGACAGCCAATAACACAGAAGAACATCAATGACCTGATAGCAAAGAGAAGAGCAGCTTGAAGCTTGCAGTAGAGCTGAGGCGTATGTACATTTTGCTCCAGTTACACTCGACTGATTGAAACACATATCCACACGGAATATTTTAGCATGTTCCAGATTTCGCCAAAACACCTCAACAGACATCAAGGCATTTCATGAACTTGTAAAGCATGCCAGCTATTTTAAAAATCAAAATTGGTTTATAAAAAACAGAAGAATCCTTCTATTTGATATAGAGTTTCACGTCTTCTAGACTTCCCAGCGCTTCACAGAATATACTGTAAAATGAATTCACTCTATATTTTGTGGGCGAAATGCGGCAGCCAATTGTGCACAGCAGTGTCCCACAAATAGCAGTGGACTGAGTTACCAAATTATTATTTCAACGTATTTTTTTTAAAGGTTTATTACCTCCCAGAAAACTCTCTTTGTGAGGCAATTGCTCCAACCACAACACTACAGGATTCTAAGCAGACTAAATCCGCGTCTCCTAAGCAGATTTAAGTTCACTGGCACAGAAGGGAGGGTTATAGTGTTATATTGGGATGGCTGTCAGTCTGGTACGGCTCCAAGAGATTCCCAGGACAGGTGACAAGAAGATATGTGTACCAAAAGGAGTGCAAACTACAAACTGCTATTGTGTGGCAGCAAATGTTTCAACGCTTACATTGATAATAATTAATTAAGTACAAAGGTTACTAGAGTTCAGACTGCACAAGCAACGCTCTGAAATAGGCAGTCAGATTATTTTAAAATGTGTCCTGAAGTTGAATTATTGATAACTAAACTAATCTAATACCATACTCTGTTACAGTGGTACGTATTACGTACAGAAAGAATGCTTTCAAATAATCATTATGGTACTGATAAAAAAAAGGACCGTTTACAAGGCCCATGACAGCATTTCTCCTGCAGAAGGAACAGGACAAGCTGGGACTGTGAGCTGAAGAGAGAACTGAAATTCCATGAGTTGCAAAATAGCATTAATTCACAATTTCAAGTGAAGCGTTAGATGTCTCTGAAAAAAGACAAATGGCCTCAATCGTGGCCTTAAAAGAGCAAAAGTAGTAGATTATGAATAGGCCGTTCCTATTTATTGAGTAGTCAGGAAGCATGCGTGTAAAACAGCAACTTGGGGGGGTGGTGGGGGAGTCAAAAAAAACAATTTCAGAGGAAAACAAAGAAGTTGTGAAACAAAAACTGAAGTTGCTGGGGAAACTCAGCCGTCAGGCAGCATCTATGGAGAAAGGAAAATGAGTCAACGTTTCGGGTCTACAACCCTTTGTCAGAACTGAAGTTGTGTAACTCATTGCCTCAAGCGTTAATTGAATCAGTTAGTAATAGAATAGGTGCAATCAAGAGGAAACTGGATCTTCACATGAGGGAGAAGGGACTAGAAAGGTATGGAAGGGAATAGAAAGGTAGGGAAGGGAGTGACGAATTGGGTGAAGAATCAAGTGAAGTTATAAACGCCGGCAAGGACTAATTGGACTGAATGATCTGTTTCCGGTGTACATTCTTTGTAAGATTCTTTATAGGTTGTGTATATTGTAACCTGTGATGGTCACTGAAATCATTTTGATTTCTTTTAGTTTTTAGTGATACTGTACCTTCTTTTAGTTTTTCCTTCGTTTAATCTTGTTTAATCTTTTTCCCGCCATCTCAGGGATCGTCCGGGCGGGCGGCGAGGACAGGGAGTGGTTGCTGGACGATTGTTGGACGATTGTTGGTTATTGTTTGTTGCTGTTTTTGTTGTTAATATTATTGCTTTTGTTGTTTATTATTGTTGTTTGATTCCCCCCCACCCCTGCCCCCATCTGTTTCTTCCCTCACTCCCTTTCCCCACTTTCTCTCCTCCCTTTTCCCCTTCCCTCCCTCTTCCCTCTTCCTGATCTTGCCCCCTCCCATCTTTCCCTCTCTTCCTTGCCCCCCTTTCTCCCCCCTCTTCCTCCCTAACCCTAACCCATCCCACCTTTGCCTCCCTCTCCCCCCTTACCCTCTTTTCCCCCTTTCTCCCCTGGCCCCATTTTCGCGATTGTTTCCACTTCCGTGACTGATTGTGGGACACTGCTGTGCGCAATTTGGCTGCCATGTTTCGCCCACTAATACAGTTACTTTTCCTACTATGCTTTATCCTGCCCTGATCCTTCCCACCCTGCTCTTGTCCTACCTGACTGTACAGCGCCTTGGGATGTCCACTCGACGTGAAAGGCGCTATATAAATGTAAGTTTTGTTTGTTGTTTGTTTGTTCTATTATTTAATTAGTCAAATGTTTTTACTGTTATTGTTGTTGTTAGTCACCTCAGTGTATCGTAATAAAATATAATAATAGTCCTTGCAATTGATATTAGTAGTACCTTGTCTTGTCGTGGAGACATCTCAAAGCACTTCACAGAATATATTGTAAAGTGGATTGACTGTATTTTTGTGGGTGAAACGTGGCAGCCAATTGTCATAGCGGTGTCCCACAAACAATGGTGGAGTGATTGACCCCACTGGAAAGCAATCGGCCAATTTTCTAACAACTGGGTTCCAACTTACTTCTAGGTAAACAGAAATGTGTGGAAATAAGGAAACTTGCCTAAGATTTCTCCCTGCCCGGGAATCAAAACCAGATCTTCTTGCTTTCAAGGCAAGCTCACTAACATCTGCTCCACATGACTCCGTGACGTGTATCTGAAAACGAAAAGGAAAAATTTGCTATAAAACTACGATTAGTGCAATATCTCCTGCCCCCTTAAAGGCACTCTTTCTCGGGGATTCAGGATTTGCATTTACTATTTTGAGCTGGATTTATCAACAAGACACAACCACAACAAATTGCATTTCATAAACCCAGGAGACATGAAATGCAAACATTCAAATAAACACTCAGCAATCACCACAAGAATGTGTATTATTCACTCCTTCCAGTTACCAGACACAAACTATGTCTCAGAATCCACAATACTGCTTGAGCCCTTAAGCAAACAACTTTTTTTTAACCTTCAATCATCTTTTTTGTACCACAAGAACAAAATCAACATTTCCTACCCATTAGACCAAGATAAATACAGGATATAAAAGTCACTCTGTTTCAGAATTTCACTGTATTTTATACGGTGAAATCATGGTGCAAATCTCATTGAAGCTTTCTGTAATGATAAAGCAGGTTTCCTGACTGTGGGTGTATTCTTATGCCTGATAAATTGTTTGTCAAGACTAAACAATTCAGCTTCTGTGAACACATGATTATCTTACCTTCACGTTCTGACTTTCAAGAGAATGTATTCAATAGCATTAGTGACTGATGTACCACGCTCCTGCTCAGAGGCGTTAAATCTGAATAATACAAGACTTTGGGTATGTAGCTTAGTTCTTAAGAGCACTTGTCTCTCAAGCGCTTATCTCTGGGTTTTATTCTCAGGCAGGGCAAAGCATTGGACATGTTTCTTTACACTCCTCTGTTTAGCTAGCAGTAAGTAGGAACCCTGTTGTTAGTCGATTGGCGGATTGCTTTTCCTGATAATAATTCCTCCGAGCTAATAATAAATTTGGTCACTCAATCCACATGTGTTTGTTGGACACTGCTGCTTGCAATTGGCTGCCCAATTTCGCCCACAAAACATACAGTCAATTCACTTTACAATGTATTCTGCGAAGCGCTTTGAGACACCTAGAAGATATGATAAAGGACTATATCAAATGCAAGGGTTATTATTATTATTATTATCATTGATAGAACCTTGAGTAACATCTGACAGAACATCTTAATTTACTGTTTGTAGAAGACAGCAAACCCATCAGAAAACAAAGCATGTCATGTCTGGGCAGTAAGTTAGAAACAATACAGAAACAGTACAGAAACAAAGAATAATGAGCCACAGTTGAAAAAGAATCCCGCCCAGGGCAGCCAGGAACACTTATATCTACAAATTATTGTGAAATACATCGGGGAGAAAATTTCAGGTTGTTTCACTGCCACTGGAATGCAAATTCTCTTTTGCATTCAGAGCTGAATATTATCGTGTCAACTTTAAAATAGAAAGTGTACCAAATGCACTAAATAATGAATGTGTTTGCAGGGAAACAAGATGAGCTAAATATTCAACGGATCCAGATGGACTAAGTCATTTGTTTGATGAAAAGATTGATTACTACTATTACTGCAACAGCAACAACATTGCTGAGATAGCTACTCGGAGTGGATACCCAGTTTCCGTGCTGTAAAATCTATGTAAATCTATGTAGCTTCATTCATACAGAATACTGTCACAAAGTGCAGATGCAGATGACAAGAGAAGATGAGTGGCAACGTAGACCAGATTGGCATTTGAAGCTGTAGTTAAAAATAGAGAGAGAGAGGGGCAGGAAGAGGGAGTGCGTTCCTGAAATTATGGAGGTGTAGGATCTGAAAGTTGAGCTGCCAATAATGATGTGAAAAGGGAGGGGAACATCCAGAAAACCTGAGTGGAGGAGGCAAGCAGAGAAGTGGGGTGGGATTATCAGCCTCAATTTTGAATTTAAATTCCCAACGTGGGGCTTGACTACACAACTTTCAGACTCAGAGGTGAGAGATGTCTCAAGGGCCTACTGATAACATTCAACAGCTATTTCCTGAAATCTATTCTATGAAACACAAGTACCCAAAAAATGTAAGCTGTTTGGATAACAACTTGAGACATACTGATTGTTTTAACACTTCCACATTTCGTAAAAACATGAATTTTTCAAAGAAACAGTTTTGCTGAATAAAGTTGATGTATGAATTGTTTAACACTAAAGTATTTGAAAGTGACAAAGCAACTTTTTTGTGTAGAAATAGCTTGCACTGTATTAAATGCAGATACTGATAATCCAGTTGGATGAGTGTTTGTACGATAAGCAGAGACAGCAAAAAAAATACTTTGACTCACTGCAAAAGATTGTTCCACATTTTACCACAATTTCGTTTTATCTCTATACCAGATGATTTTAAAATTTTATTTCTCAGAACCTCAACAAAATTACTAAATGTCAGCATTTGCTCTTGTGTTGATATACATTTGTGCTTTAATCTCTCTCTGGCACTCCAATGAAACATCATCACTGCTTCATAAGGATTCAGGAATTTGCGGATGTAAAGCCTAGGGTTGTTTGGCTGTCTGCCTATTGGTCATAGGCTGATTGATTAAATATTTGAGTGCACCAGCCTGTCTCAGTTGGAACCACTATCACCTCTGATCCAGAAGATAGTGGGTTCGTGGCCCCCTGCTCTTCACCCTATACACGCTCCCTTGGGCGACATCATCCGCAGACATGGGTTAAACATGTATGCGGATGACACCCAACTCTACCTGTCCGCATCCACCCTCGACTCCAGGACCACTGGCATTCTGATTGCGTGTCTGTCCGACATTGAGTCCTGGACAAGGGCCAATTTCTTCCAGCTCAATGTCAACAGGACGGAGGCCCCTCCCCTGATTGGCTTGCGTCAGCGCCTCTGAGCCTCAGGCGCTGACAACTTCAGCATCCAAGGCTGTACTCTCCACCTCTCGAAGCCAGTCAGGAATCTGGGCATCTTGTTTGACCCTGAACTGTCCTTCCTCCCTTATCTCCGCTCCGTGACCGGTACAGCCTTCCACCACTTCCGCAATATTGCCAGACTCCGCCACTACCTCACCCCCCATGCCGCCGAAACTTTCATCCACGCCTTTATCACTTCCAGGCTCTACTAAGGGAACTTTCTCCTCATCAGCCTTCCTAGCTCCTCCTTTCACAGGCTGCAGTTCATTCAGAAGTCTGCAGCTTGTATACTCTCCCGCACCAGGCTCCACGACCACATCACTCCCACCCTCACCCGTCTCCACTGGATTCCCATCCCCCCAGAGGATTGAATTCAAGATCCTCATCCTCACCTTCAAGGCCATTCACGGCCTTGCCCCACCTATCTCTCTGACCTACTGTCTCCCTATCAGTCTGCCTGCACCCTCCGCTCAGCAGACTCAGGCCTGCTCTGCGTCCACCGCCCTAACTGCCCCACCATTAGTGGCTGGGCTTTCAGCCTCTCTGCTCCCACATTGTGGAACTCCATCCCACATTCCCTTCACCTCACTTCCTCTCTTTCCTCTTTCAAGGCCGGTCTCAAGACCTTCCTCTTCGACCATGCCTTCTGCTCCCCTCCTAAATCTTCCACCTCTCCTACCCTTCCCCCTACCTCGACCCTTCCCCCTTGCTCGGGTCCTGACCTGACTGTTCAGTGCTTTGGGACGCCCTCCCGACGTGAAAGGCGCTCTATAAATGTAATTTTGTTGTTGTTCAAGTCCCACATCAGGATTTGGAACTCATACAGTCTAAGATGATATTCCAAATCAACAACAACAACAACTTCAATTTACATAGTGCCCTCCATGCCGGATGGTGTCTCAGAGCACTTCACAATAGCAGATCCCAGGACCGAGCCAGGGGCAGGGGTAGAAAGGTGATCAAAGGCGCGATCGAAGAGAAAGGTCTTCAGCTGGGACCTGAAGCTGAGAAGAGAGGGGGCGAGACAAAGCTAGTGAGGAAGGGAATTCCAGAGCCTTGGAGCATAGTGGCTGAAGGCACGGCCGCCCAGGGTAGAGCGGAGGATTTGTGGGACATGGAGGAGGCCAGACCCAGTGGAGCAAAGGTTGGTTTGAGGAGAGAGGAGGTCAGAGAGGTAGTGGGGTGCAGAGGAGTGGAGGGATTTGAAGACAAGGGTGAGGATCTTGAAGTCGATCCTCTCGGGGATAGGGAGCCAGTGAAGTCTGGCAACGACTGGGGTAATGGAGGAGTGAAGTTTGGTGCGGCAGAGTTCTGAATGAGCTGGACTCTGGATTGTGGAGGAGGGGAGACCGGCGAGGAAGGCATTGGAATCGTCCAGCCAAGAGGTGATAAAGGCGTGGACCAGGGTTTCAGTCAGAGGCTTTTGGGGCGAGATATTGGCAGAGACGGGCAATCAGTCGGAGGTGGAAAAAGGCGGTGCTGGTGAGGGACCGGATGTGAGGGAGGAAGGACAGTTGGGGGTCAAACCTAATGTCTAGGTTGTGCACTGTTTCGGAGAGTTTTAGGGGCAGACTGGGAAGGTGGAGGAGGTGAGAACCGTGCGAATGGACACGTCAATGAGAACCAAAGTGTATGGCCTCCGTCTTGTCAACATTCAGCTGCAAGAAATTTGCGCTCATCCAGCTCCTGATGTCTGACAGTCAGGCTGACAGAACATCAGGGGACTGGGGGGTCGCAAAGTGAAGTGGAGAAATAGTGTTGGGTGTCATCTGCATATATGTGAGATGATCTGTGCATTAATGTACGGTGCTGTCTTTTGGATGAGATGTTAAACTCCATCTACCTGTTCAGATGGACTTTAAAATCCCATGACACTATTTTTCCACTTTGTCCTGGACAACAATCCCTGAAATACAATTGATCATTCAGTTCATGTCGGTTAGTAAGACATTGCTTTGTGCAAATTGACTGTCTTGGAGCCCAGAAAACAAAGAGTCACTGCACTTAACAGTATGAAGCTTTTTGGGATGTATTCCTGATGTGAAACAACAACAACAAAAACTACATTTATAGAGTGCCTTTCACATCAGACAGACCTCCCAAGGCCCTGAACAGTCAGGGGTTGGGACCTGAGCATAGGGGAGGGGCAGGGTAGGGGGAAGGGGAGGCAGAGTGGTGGGAGGGCGGTTGATGGCATGATTGAAAAGGAAGGTCTCGAGACCGGCCTTGAAGGTGGAAAGGGAGGAAGCGAGGCAAAGGGACGGTGTGATAGAGTTCCAGAGTGTGTGGGCAAAGAGGCTGAAAGCCCGGCCACTGATGATAGGGTGGTTGGGTTGAAAACATGGAGCAGATCAGAGCTTGCTGACGGAGATGTTGGGCAGGTTGGTAGGGAGACAGCAGGTTGGAGAGATAGGAAGGGGAAAGGCTGTGGATGGCCTTCAAAGTGAGGACAAGGATCTTGCATTCGACTCTATTGGGGATGGGGAGCCAATGGAGCCGGGCGAGGGTGGGAGTGATGGGGTCACGGAGCCTGATGTGGGAGAGTTGCTTTACCAAATACAGTATAAGGATTACAATTAGACATTTCTCTGTCCCAATGTCAATAGGTTTAGTAAAGAGTGCTTTGGAACAGAGGTTATGTACTTTTATTCAATTGTGTAGTATTTCGGTGAATATTAAGTTAGCAGTTAGACATTAGACTTTGTTAAAAGCTTCACTAATTGTACAGTACTTGAGGAGTTTTGAGAATGCATATCACAGTCCTTTTCATATTGCATTTTCCATTCCCATTCATAAATTATTAAACAACAATACAATTACATTTCATGTCGTCAGAACGTCCCAAGGCTCTGGACAATCAGTGCTTTGGAACTGAGCTGAGGGGGCAGGTTTGGTTAAGGTGATGAGGGAAAGAGAGCAATCAAAGGCACGGTCGAAGATGAGGGTCTTGAGACGGGTCTTGAAGGAGGCAAGGGATGGAGCAAAGCGGAGGGAAGGTGTACGGGTTAGAGTTCCAGAAGGTGGGGGAAGAGTGGCTGAAGCCATGATCGCACTGATATAATTTTAATGTAATTTGAACTTTGTGCACCCAGCTCCTCAGTCCATACCATCACTCGTTATACTTACAGCATGACTGGGAATAGGACTCCTACAATTGCAAGCGAGTTAAAGCAGATTCAATTAGCTTTGCAGGTGCCTGTTTTGTAATGCAAATGTAGCTACCGGTATTCAGTATTCAAACTCTTTGCATCATTGCATGTGAATCAGGAATTTTCGGCTGGGCTAAAATCGAGGTGTTTATTCAAATACCCAAGAGACTGATGTATGGTATATTTGGTTCCACTAACTTCTCTCACATTAGCTTTGCAACAGCAGTAAAGATACTAGCAGAGGGACTGTGAGGCCAGGAAAGAGAGAGGAAAAGGAATTGAGAATTTGAGAGGCAGCGACTGTAGTGTGGGTATTTACGTAGATCAAATAAGCTGATGAACTTTTTCACTTGACCTCCCTTGTGATCGCTGTATCTGCATTCATCAAAGGCTGAGAATGGCTGAGAAACAGAACGACAGGTTCCAGATGGACAGGGCATTCCACTTGTCAGCATGATATGAGAAGTGACAATATTGCAGCTCTTGGAAACTGAAGCACAAATCATTTCAGGATCTTTTCAATGACAATTCCAAATACAGTAGTTATGTTCTCTACCTTAGATAGCTCTGTTCTACTTGGTTCGTAATTGTTCATTTTTGGTAGCAAAGATCTTGTTAGTACAAAAGCTCGCAGCTCGAACACCAATCTGCTTTTTCGATAGGAAATGTGGAAAGTTTGCAAAGTACGGAGACTGATGTTCTATAATAATAATCCTTGCATTTGATTTAGCGCATTTCACATCTTCTAGACATCTCAAAGCACTTCAGAATATACTTTAAAGTGAAGTGACTGTATATTTTGTGGACGAAACACGGCAGCCAATTGCGCACCCCAGGAGCCCACATATAGTTGTGGATTGAAGTGGCCAATTTTATTATTGTTGTAGTTTTGGAGGGATTATTAAGCGTGTGGAGCAAGGAAACCTGCCTGGATTCGAACACAGGTCTCACGCTTGTAAGAGCTCTGAGACGCCATCTGGTGTGGAGGGCACTATATAAATCCAAGTTGTTGTTGTTATTGTTTTAAGGGCGATGCTCTAACCACTGAGATACAAGACAAGTTCAGACGATAAATCTTGGTGCTGTCCCTGTGGAAAATTGGGTGGGTTTGTAATCTTAAGATCTATTGCGGGAATTGTTTTGTTGGTGAAATCAACGAAGGTTCCTTCCTTCAAATATGACGTGTGCTAGCTGCAGTAAAACCATTGCTGTGCTCTCTTTATGTGAGAAGGCAGCACATTCCTTACCCCCTTTTCTCCCAACCTTTTCATCCCTGACTTTACCCCACCCACCTTTTCCTCCCTCTTCTCCCTTACCCTCTTTTTCCCCTTTCACCCCTGGCCCCACTTCCGCGACTGTTTGTCGGACACTGTTGTGAGCAATTTGGCTGCCACGTTTTGCCCACAAATATACAGTCAATTTTCCTACCCTCCTTCCCCCTACCCCACGCTCCCACCCTGCTCTGGTCCCTACCCGACTGTTCAGCGCCTTGGGATGTCCTCCTGACGTGAAAGGTGCTATATAAAATGTAATTATTGATTGATTCCTCCATCAGTTTTGTGCTTCCTACTACAGTACTATACAGGTACCCCGCCCCAACCACGGCCTTGTCGACTGCAAAACTCACACATCCACGGTTTGCTAAATGCGACAACCCTTGCTAACCATGGCTTATTATCCTTGCTTATCCGTGGGTTTTAACACTAACACTAGCGTTTAGCGCTAGGACCCAGTTGCATCAACCAGCTTCGCGCTAGTGTCTGGCGCTAGGACCTAGTTGCGATGTCGCAATCAACCAGCGAGATGTTGCTTCTCTTAGGATTAAGGTAAATCTCCATTGATTTCTCTCTCTCTCTCTGTGTGTCTGTGTCTCTCTGTGTCTGCAGATCATGGCAGCCAATGCTCCCAAACCTAATCTCCCGATCAGCATGTCACCCACCACACCACCTTCTGCACACCCACACCCAACCCCCACCCTCTGTGTCACCCACCACACCACTTCCTGCACACACACCCCCACCAACCTCCGTGTCACCACCCCACCAACCTCCGTGTCACCACCCCACCCTCCCTGTTATCCTCACCCCAACCTCTGTGTCACCCACCTCCCCACCCCCCATGTCACCCACCCCCCCCACCCTCTGTGTCACCCACCCCCCCACACCCTCCATGTCACTCACCACATCACTTTCTGCACACCCCACCCCCCCACCACCCTCCGTGTCACCCACCATGATTTCTCTCTCTCTGTAGATTAGTCAGTCAGACAGCCTCACAGATTGTTGCAGATCCTGGCAGCCAATGCGCCCAAACTTACTCCCCGGGATATATGTTATAAGTATGTGTTTTTTGTGTTCAGTTTTACTAAACCCGAACTTACTTCCCCTATCCCCATGTTTCCCATAGGGCCCTGCATTTTCCAACCCCAAAAAAGCAAACGTACTCCCCCGATCTCCATGTTTCCCATAGGGCCCTGCATTTTCCAACCGCGATTTTACCAACCATGGAGGTTTACAGGAACGTATTCCCCACAGTTGGGGAGGGACACCTGTACTACTCAGCTTTTACTTTGACCCACATTCTGAATGTCAACAACAACAACTTTGCATTTATATAGCACCTTTCACATCCTGCAGTGCTTTAGTAGGTCAGATAGCGAGCTACGATAAGGAGATGAGTGTTACCATAGGCACAGATGAAAGATAGGTTTAAAGATGAGAAGTGAAGGTAGATAGCGAGGGGGTAGAGGCAGAGTGACAGATGCAGGAGCTTCCAGACATGTGAGGACTAATGCTTTTGCCACCGATGGCGACTGCGCGGAGCACACATAAGGCCTGTGTTAGCTGAGTGAAGGGTCAGGCAAGAGAACATAATAGCAGAGGATCAATGTCCTGTGAACTCTAGGAACAAACAGTAAATCCATTCATTCCACATTCAGACTAATACGATTTTGTATAATTTTAATTTTAAAATAACCAAACAGAGTAAGTATTAGAAGGGGGCTAATGAACAACACCCCCTCTAAAATGATAACAATACAGTACTTGTATTTAATGTAGCGCCTTTCACATTAGGAGAACATCTCAAAGTGCTTCACAGGATATATTGTAAATTCACTGTCTTTGGTGCGCGAGTATATATGTATGTTAACGAGAAATATACATTAAAAATTGCAAGAATAACCTGATTAATGTGGTGTTTGGGGAGGGTGGAGGGTGGTGTCAAACTAGAGACTCAACCACACAACCACATCTGTTAAAGACATACTCCATCTACATCTATGGTTTGGATGCTTGACTATGCTCCACAGTCTCGGAGGACACAGCAGCTGCGCAGAAGATACTATTACAGACAGGCATTCTGTCACTTC
Source organism: Hydrolagus colliei (assembly GCA_035084275.1). NCBI lineage: Eukaryota > Metazoa > Chordata > Chondrichthyes > Chimaeriformes > Chimaeridae > Hydrolagus > Hydrolagus colliei. The sequence continues at coordinate 78,978,235 of CM068743.1, read as the reverse complement.
AGACTTCTGTTAGCTGCCCACCTACCCCTTCCAACAGTCATAGGCAGAGAATTGATGCAGGGATTTACTTGGGCAACAGCACTGTGCAAAGGCAGCCAAGGGTGGAGGGGAGTAGTTACCTTTTACTAATGTATTGTAACAAGGAAGGAGGGATTAAGAGCAAAGATCCTAGAGTACCAAGATAGCTTACTCTGACGCAAATACAGTACATACAATTTTTTTTTTAGAATTTTACGACACAAAAGGAGGCCATTCGGCCCATCTAGTCTGTGCCGGCTCTTTGAAAAGAGCGATTCAATCCCACTGCCCTGCCCGCTCCCCATAGCCTAATAGACCTGTTCATCCTAAATAAATATCTAATTCCCTTTTAAAAGTTGTTATCGAATCAGCCTCCACCACCTTTTCAGGCAATGCATTCCAGATTCGAACAACTCGCTGAGTGAAAAAAATTCTCCTCAGCTCCCCTCTACTTCGCCTTGAAACTATTTTAAATCTGTGACCACGAGTCACCGATTCGCCCACGAGTGGAAATAGTTTTTCTCTATTTGCCCTGTCGAAACCCCTCATGATCTTATAAACCTCTATTAGGTCTCCCCTCAATCTTCTCTGCTCCAGAGAGAATAACCCTATCTTATCTAGCCTCTCCTCATAGCTGAAGTCCCTCAATCCTGGCACCATCCTAGTAAATCTTCTTTGTACCCTTTCCAATGTCTTCACATCCTTTCTGTAGTGTGGTGACCAGAATTGAACACAGTATTCCAGCTGAGGCCTCACCAAAGTTTTATAGAGGTTAGTCAGCACTTCCTGACTTTTGTACTCTATACCCCTATTTATAAAGCCTAGTATCCGATATGCCTTCTTAACAGCCTTGTCTAACTGTCCTGCCACCTTCAACGAGTCACTAACACAAATCCCCAGGTCTCTCTGTTCCTTCACACCATTTAAAATTGTACTATCTAGCCTATATTGCCTCCCTTCATTTCTTCTCCCAAAATGCATCACCTCACACTTCTCTGCATTAAACTTCATCTGCCATGTGTCTACCCACTTTACCAATTTGTCTATATCCTCTTGCAGATGGCTACTATCCTCCTCACTATTTACTATTCTCCCTAACTTAGTGTCATCTGCAAACTTGGAAACTGTACTCCCTCCACCCAACTCCAGATCATTGATGTAGATTACAAAGAGCAATGGTCCCAAAACCGATCCCTGTGGCACACCACTGCTCACTTCCACTCCAGTCTGAAAAACAGCCGCTCACTATAACTCTCTGCTTTCTGTCTTGCAGCCAGTTGTGGATCCACTCTGCCACTGTCCCTTTTACGCCGTGGGCCTTTAATTTCCTAATAAGTCTCTCATGTGGCACTTTGTCAAATGCCTTTTGAAAGTCCATGTAAACTACATCAACTGCGCTACCATTATCCACCCATTCCATTACCTCATCAAAAAAGTCTATCAGATTTGTAAGGCAAGATTTGCCTTTAACAAATCCATGTTGACTGTCCTTTATTAGCCTATATCTTTCTAAGTGAAGATCTATCTTGTCCCTGATTATGGACTCTAGAAGTTCGCCCACTACCGACGTTAGACTGACTGGTCTGTAGTTACCAGGCTTGTCCTTCTGCCCCTTTTTATACAAGGGAGTAACATTAGCTATCCTCCATTCCTCTGGCACGACCCCTGTGTCCAAGGAAGATTGAAAGATCGTGGCCAGACTCTCTGCTATTTGCTCCCGTGCCTCCCTTAGGGTGCATCCCATCCTGACCAGGTGACTTATCCACCTTGAGCGACGTCAACCTTTTTAGAACTTCCTCTCTGGTTATAATTATTCTATCCATTTATCCTACCCTCTCCTCTAATACTATGGCATTGGCTGTATCCTTTTCTTTTGTGAAGACAGAGGCGAAGTACTCATTCAGTACATCAGCCATGCCCTCTGCCTCCACTTACTCACTGGAGCGAAACATCCGCCATTTTATTAAGCAGTTTTGAGTTCAGAGAGAGTGGCAGCACAAGAGAATATTGACTAAAGGCTGGTTTCTTTACTGCTCCTGCCCACTCAAATGTTGCCTTCAGAACAGACCCTCACTGGAAATTGCCAACACTGTGATGCTCCTCTGTGTGTGTGTTGTGTGTGGGGGTTGGTTACAGTCTTAATGCAAACAATAAGAAATACTGTACTTAGCAAACAATCAGAAATTTTACATGCTTGACGATCACCACAGAAGTGACAGTAAATACAACAGTAGAAATGTAGCAATAATAATCCTTATGTTTGATATATCACCCCTCAAGTCACAAGGACAGTCCAAAATGCTTTGTAGAAATGTACTGTAAAGTGCAGTGACTGTTATGTATATGAACGGGGCAGACAGGTTTTGCACAGATGGAGCCTGTGCTGGCTCTCTCAAAAAGCTCACCATTTAGTCCCATTCCCATGCTCTTTCCCTAAATCATAGAATTAATCATAGCATCAGAGAAGCACAGAAGAGGTCATTCGGCCCATTGTGTCTGTGCCAGCAATTTGAAAACAACAATAACAACAAAACAACAATAAAATTACATTTAGAGCACCTTTCACATCGGGGGGGTATGTCCCAAAGCGCTGAACAGCTAGGTCGGGACCCGAGCAAGTAGGGGGTGGGGAGTGGTGTTGGGGGTAGGGGGAAGGCAAGTAGGAGAGGTGGGAGAATTAGGAGAGGAGCAGAAGGCGCAGTCGAAGAGGAAGGTCTTGAGACCGGCCTTGAAGGAAGAGAAGGAGGATACAAGGCAAAGGGATTGCGGGATGGAGTACCAGAATGTGGGGGCAGAGAGGCTGAAAGCCCGGCCACTGATGGTAGGGCGGTTTGGAGTTATATGGTCTAGTGCGGGAGAGTACTGAAAAGAAAAGAGTTGTCCAAATCAATCACACTTTTCCATTCTCTCTTCATAGTCCTGCAAACCTGTCTTTCCCAATAACTATCTACTTCTTTTAAAAGTCATTACCGAATTGGGTTCTACTATCCTTTCAGGCAATGCATTCCAGATCTGAACAACTCGCTGTGTGAAAACATTTCTCCTCACCTCCTCTCTGTTTTTTTTAATAACTATTTAAATCAGTGTCCTCAGGACTCACTTACCAATGGAAATAGTTTCTCTTTGTTCACCCTATCGAATCCCCTCATAATTAAAAAAAACTTCTAATAAGTCTCCTCTTAACCTTCTCTGCATCAAGGAGAATAATCCTAGCTTCTCTCGCCTGTTGTTTGATATCCTTTCCTTTTCATTTTTCTATTTATCTGATTATCCCTTAAAATATGAAACTGATATCTCCTTCCACCATAACCCTAAATTGAAAGAAGTTTCTGCTGATCGGCCAATGAAAAATCGTGGTCACATCTTGAGAGAAGCAAGTTCACAGAGTATGTTTGGAATGCTAACGCTCAATCCCCCACCCACACACTGAAACTTGGGCGGTTTGTTCAGGCAACTTCCAGTTTCCATCCTGCCCTTCAAGTCCCGTGTGATGGTAAATACAGTATATATTGCAATCACTAAAAAGTTACTGGTATCACTATATTTTTCTCACATGTCAATTCAAATTATACAGAACTTGCTCTAACCACTTAGCTGCAGAATTCCTAATGGCTGTTTGTGGTCTGTTACTATCAGCCGATGGGGTTCAGTGTTTGTCTACAAAAACAGTAACTACGCTTTACCTTGCATCCAGCAAAACATCTTTCTGACGCGAAAGATGCTATGCCAACTACTGTACAATAATATTCCTTGCGTCTGATACAGTGTCTCATCACATTATCGAGATATCTCAAAGAGCTTCACAGGATTTACTGAAAGTGGATCGATTGCGTATTTTGTGGGTGAACACGGCAGCCACATTGAGCACAGCAATGTGTCTCGAACAGTCATGGAGTGAGTGACCAATTGTACACTTCTAAACAAGAAACTATCTTGTTATCTTCTCAAATTGGAATATTTTTTGGTTATCCTCTCAAAGCACTTCATCTGCTAATTCAATCTGTGACTCATTTTTCCATCATCTTGGGGGTTTCCGTAGGGCTCAGTTCTCTCTTTTATTTTGTTCTCCATATCACATGATCACAAATGATGCCATCCTTTCTAAAACACCCACGCTATCAAAGCATCAAGCTGCTTTTTGCATTCGGTATAGTGCCTTTCACATCAGGACGACATCCCGGAGGGTTTCACAGGATATACTGTAAAGTACTGTACTATAGTGACTGTGGGCAAACCAGCAGTCAACCTGTGCACAGCAGTGTCTCACAAACCTCCACACAGCGAAGGACCAATTCTAATACTGAATCCCATTCATAAACTACACAAGTTAGATACTGTAATTATGAAATTCTCAAATTCAAAGTAATACCTGGAATATTTGTGCTCTCAACACATTCTGTGTTAGATTTCCTCTATAACAACATTTACCATTGTGTGATGTCTTATTAGTTAATATGATTCCTGTATACATGAATCACAGAAGTTACTGACTTTGTTGCACACTGCACCCACAAACCTCTACTCTGTAATAGTTGAACTTTTTGTGTTCTAATCACCTTTATACTATTAAATTTTTTAAAAAGATTACTAGGTACCAATTCATATAATCTCCTGACTCTACGGAAATTAGGATTAATTTTTGTACCAGAACAACAACAACAAAATTATACTTGTATAGCGCCTATCACATCAGGAGGACGTCCCAAGGCGCTGCACAGTTACCGCTTTAGACCCGAGTTTAGGACGGGGGTGTGGGGGAGGGAAGTGGGGATTAGGAGGTGCCGATGGTCATTCAAAGAGAAGAGAATTTAGGCGGGACTTGAAGGAGGCCAGGGAGGGGATGGGGTGGAGGGACTGCGGAATGGAATTCCAGAGGTTGGGAGCAGAGTGGCTGAGGGCTCGCCTGCCAATGGTAGGGCGGGTGGGTCGGGGAACATGGAGCACGTCAGAGCCTGCTGAGCGGAGGGGGCGGGCAGGTTGGTAAGGGAATAGGAGGTCACAGATGTAGGGTGGGGCGAGGTTGTGGAGGGCTTTCAATGTGATGAATAGGATCTTGAATTGGATCCTCTGGATGATAGGGAGCCAGTGGAGTCGGGCCAAGATGGGGGAGATGGGGTCACAGAGTTTGGAATGGTAGAGGACACAAGTTAAAGCATGAGGAAACAAGATGCAAATCAAGAGAATTTAACTCAACCACAAAGTTTCCAAAAACTGAGCCTCATTTCTGTTTGTAAATGGAAATTAGAGCATTGAACTGTACAGACTGTGTTAATATTTATCCCAGCAGACAGGATCAGGAGGTAAAACATTGACTCCCTACATTTTGCTCAGAATTTGTTGAGTATTTTTCATTCCAATTGTGTGACAACTTCATTACGGTTGTTAGTCAATCGGCAGATTACTATCTTCTAGGATAATAATCTCTTCAAATTTTGGGGGATTGAGTGACCAAATTATTATTGTTTTTTTTGAGGGATTATTATCAGGTATAATATAATTATCAGGAGTAAAGAATCTTGACCAAGGTTTCACCCTGACCTGATGGGAATCAAACCCAGGTCTCTCGATGTATAATCTGTGAAGCTCTTTGAGACGTCTAGAAGACGTAATAATGCAGTATATCAAATGCAAGGATTATTATCATTGGGGAGAGAGTGACCTTCCAGGGAGAGATTGACATTCCATTCTAGACACAGAGAAATTTACCTGTGTAGTTGGCGTAGTATGGATACTCTTAAGCGTGGTGATAGGTTTCTCGATATGTCAGACACGTGGCTGTCCAAAATAGAACTCCTGTGCAACTTAACAATTAAAATAAACTGCATATAATATATAAAGGGTGGCCATAAAGTTATAATAACTGCCCTATTATTTTGTAAGAATCATAATTTCTTTAAGAGTTATTAGACATTACTTTTGGTCACCCTGTATATATGTGTATATGTACTATATATACAGTATATATATATGTAATACACATATTTATATAGTACATACTATGTCTTAATTCAATTTCTTCCCCTTTTACTCAGCCATGATAATCAAATCACCGTACTTTGTCTCCATGGCTACAGACTAAGTCTTTAATATGCTTGAGCAATTAAGAATACTAAAATGCACAGAGCATGCTCGCTCTTGTCTTCTTGTTCTACGATGACGATGTTAAATTATAATGCAAGAACTGTTCCCTTCCAACAGAATTTGTACTGTTAACTGTGCAATCACTAACCAAACACCTGTGGCACAGATGCTGCCCAAGGAGTTTGAGCTCAATGTCATAATTTATTCATGAGGTGAATAAGTTGCTTCGGGGTATTCTTTATACTTCATTAGTTTCTCCACAAGTGAAAGTCAACATTTTCCACAGTGGGCATAGGCAACAGCAGATTTTCCAAACGTGTAGATTGAGCTCCACTGCAACAAGATACAAGACACAACTTAGGTCCTATTTGCCTGTCCAGGTGAACGGTAAAGATCCTGGTAAAGATCTCATTCGATAAGAGAAAGGAGTTTCTCCAAGTGCCCTGGCCAATAATCCCCTAAATAAAATTGGTGACTTAATCCATGATTGTTTGTGGGGACACTGCGATTGGCTGCTGCGTTTAGCCCACGAAATATGCAGTCAATCCATTTTCCAGTATATCCTGTAGAGTGCTTTGAGACATCTCAACAAAGTGATAAGGTACTATATCAAATGCAAGGATCAATATTAAAAGTGTTTGTTTAAGATACATATACAGTTGGCAACATTCTCGCTTCTGAATCAGAAGGTTGTGGATTCAATCTTTAATCCCCAAGCTGTGGAGATCCTGTAGCTCAGTGGTTAGAGCCTTACAAGCGTGAGACCTGTGTTCAAATCCAGGCAGATTAGGGTGAAACCTTGGGCAAGTTTTCTTACTCCACACGCCTAATAATAATCTGTCCCAACAAAAACACAATAATAAAATTAATCATTTCAATCTACGACTGTGTGTGGGACACTGCTGGGCGCAATTGGTTGCCACGTTTCACCCACAAATATACAGTCAATTCACTTTACAGTATATTCTGTGAAGCGCTTTGAGACATCGATAAGACGTGAGAAGCGCTGTATCAAATGTAAGGATTATTATTATTATTAAATCAGGACTCATGGACTAGGCAGACAATCCAGGGCAATGCTGAGGATGTGTTGCTGTGTTTATGTTGCTGTTGTTTGGATGAGATGTTAAACCGAGGTCCCATGTTGAGACTGCTGTGGTCACCTACAAATACACAGTCATTATACTTTAAGTGATACAGCACTTTGAACTTTTTATTGAATTCATCTTATAAAATGCAAATGTTGTATAAGCATAACACAATCTGCAAACTCCATCTGCGGCTATGTTTGTTGTGTAAGCTGTAAACTAAAGCATTCACCTATGAAACACACAGTCATTACACTTTGCGGTAATATCTTGTGAAATGCTTTGAGACATTCTCATAGACCTATTGCTATAAAATATAGTGTGATTTCATTTGATGTTCTTGGTTATTATAATAAAACATGGACCTGGATGGAACAGGCATGGGTCATCCACTCTGGACACTGAGTTGCACTGAGCTTGGCAGAGTTTAGGCTGCTTTTGACCCTTCTAAGGCATTGCTACTAAGTCATGCCTAGGAAAGATAGCCTCATACCATTTGTATCTGCCTGCTTGGCAATTCCCCCACAGCTTGACCTTGCAATCTCTCTTGTGTGAGATGCAGCCTGAGACTTTTTGAAAACATTATAATTGTTCAGAGGAATGTTTCCACTTACTGTCGAAGGAAATTATAATACAGTACTGTATTTAGCATTTGGTTTAACAACAACACCAGGTGGTGTCTCAGAGACCTTAAACCTCACCAACATATAAATGGATTAATATAGTCTCACATACTGCAAAGGAGAGCAATATCTGAAACATAGACAAGTCAAAATTCAAACTTTAGTGTTTAACATTAATTTTGTACTTGGGGGACAAATTCTTCCCCGTCTCCTATTCTAAGACAATGAAGAATACATGGAACAACGGACCATCAATGGGTACAGAACTTCCTATTCCTCACACTTATGTACGTCTAATTCCAATGTGGTGCAAATTGCTTTACGCTACAGTTGGAAAACGTGGAACTGATGTCTATGTTGCTTTATCCCATCAGACAGATCTTTGGAGTGTGCAGCCGACCAAGTCATCCAGGTATTTAAGTTCAGACTGAGAAGGAGCAGATCAGGCAATAGATACAAAAGGGCAGAATAGATACCATTCACAAAATTCAGCTGGTCCAAAACTCAGCCGCCTGCATTCTCTCCGGCACCAAACAGCGCCTTGGGACGTCCTCCCAATGTGAAAGGCACTCTATATGTAATTTGGTGGTTGTTCGTACCCTGATTAGTGATTACCCCACTCCTTGCCAAACTCTTCTGTCTCCCTGTCACAGAGTGGATCGACTTCAAGATCCTCACTCTAGTGCTTATATCCCTCCACTACTTGGCTCTCTAACCTCTTCTCTCCTCACAGCAGTACCCACTTCCTCCACTCTGGTCAAGCCTCCTCCTTGTTCCCCGAATCCTCCGTTCCACCATTGGTGGCGATGCTTTCAGCCTGAAACTTTGGAACTCTCTCCCTCAACCCCTCCGCCTCATCTCCTCCTTTCTCGTCTTCTGGTCGCGTTTGAAAATCTCTCTCTTTGACCGCTCTTACAGTCACCTTCCTGATACGGCCTTGGGCTACATCACTGTGAAGTGCTCTGAGACGCCGCCCTATTACATAACTGCAAGTTGTCGTTGGCTCATATTGCTTTACAGCAGAGGTGGAAGAGATGTCTATGTTGCTTTATCCTATCAATAAGATCTTTGGAGTGTACTGAAGACTACATCATCGAGCTACAAGGAGCCGATGTTGGCAATAGACGCAAAAGAAGGAAGCAATACCTGACAGCAGTGAATGCAAACATGTACAAACAAGTAACTGGAAACTTTTTCAAAAAAGAAACCCAATTATACTGAATGCTTTAACTTTTTTTTAACTGAATGTTGTTTTCTCTCCCATTGCTTATAGTAAGTGTTGTTTGAAAAGTGTACCTTCAATTTTACCTAAAAAGCATTACAAACACCTTCATGTAAATTCAATATTCCTCATAAGCTGTACGTAAGGAAAACACTTCCAACAGGTCATTCACTACACCATTGCATGTAGTCTGAGGACTAAGAGATCTTTCAGGAGTCTGGTGGGGCCAGCGAGGCAGAGGACGTGAAGCAGGCTGGAGTCTGCTGAGTGAAGGGAGCGGGCGGATTGGTAGGAGTTTAGGAGGTGTTAGACTTAAGGGGAAGCAAAGCCATGGAAGATTTTGAAAGTCAGGACCGGGATCTTGAACTGTATCCTGTGTGTGCGATGGGAAGCCAGTGACGGCAGGCACGGAGCCTGCTACGGAAAATGTGTGTAGAGTGCTGGATGATCTACCGCCTATAGAACACCATGGACACACATGTACAGAGAGAATTGCATCAGTACTTCTGTAACCAACAATAAATCCTGTTTGACTATTAGCTGCATAATTAAGGGCATAATGCTCTCTATATACAATAACTGTCTAAATATGCCTCATGCATAGATTGAGGACAGCAGGCATCAGAAAACCCTACTAAGCTTCCTGAAATGATACTTTTGTAGGAACATTGCCACCATCTTCCCACTCACAGCTGGGATGCACATATCTACACATTGAGCAATAATTCCACCAAATGGAGCTCTGGAGCACCTTACATTCAATGAAGTTATCAAACCCTGGATATATGAACGTGTGTTCATGAATACTATATAGACTCCAGGTAATGCCTTCTAGTAGTTGTCATCCAAACCTCAGAGTTTCCTCAGCAGATACTTGACTACATCTGTCAGCCTGGTACAGTGCTAGCACTCTCTCTGTATCAGAAGGTTATGAGTTTAAGGCCCACTTCGGGACTTGGAATCACTTAGGCTAAGCTGACGCTCCAATGGGAGTGTGTTGCATTGTTGGAAGTGCCGTCCTATAGTTGAGATGCTAAACTGAAGTCCCATCTGTCTGTTCAGGTCAATGATTAAGATCCCATCGCACAAATCGAAAATAGAACGGAGTTTCTCCCGGTGTCCTGACTAACATTCCCCCAAATAACATTGGTCACTCCTTGGCTGTTTGTGTTACATTGCTATGTACTGCCACATTTTGCCCACAAAATACACAATCCACTGTACAGTATGAAAAACAGAGATTACTGGGAACACTCAGCAGGTCAGGCATCTTTCACATTATATACATGTTGTGAAGCGCTTTGAGACATCTCAGTGTGGCGCAATGGTAGCAGTCTCGCCTCTGTGTCAGAAGGTTGTGAAGGTTGTGGATTTCTGTGCGATGTGCTGACCAGTTTAAAATCCATCGCCGGATACCAGTCTTACTCAGCACCAGCTGCTTAATCCAAGTCCTTAATTGAAGGGCTTCTAGCAAATAAACATGCTGCCGTGAAGCTGACTTTGCCCTCAGTATGTTCAGTAATGAATCAGTGCAGACCAGAGTGGGTGTAAGGTTGGATGGGTGTGGCTGAACACATGATTAAAGAGGAAAGGGGCCTTGAAGGAGTGGAGAGAGGGGATGAGTCCTGTAGCTCGGTGGTTACAGCACTCGCCTTGCAAGCTTGAGACCTGTGTTCAAATTCAGGCAGGGCGAAATCTTGGGCAAGTTTCCTTACTCCACACACCTAATAATAATCCCTCAAAAAAACAATAATGAAAATTTGTCATTTCAATCCTTGACTGTTTGTGGGACACTGCTGTGTGCAATTGGCTGCTGTGTTTTGCCCACAAGTATACAACAACAACAACTTTGATTTATATAGCGCCCTCCACGCTAGACGGTGTCTCAGAGTGCTTCACACTAGAGGATCCCGGGACCGAGCCACGGGCAGGGGTAGGAAGGTAACCAAAGGCGCAGTCAAAGAGAAAGGTCTTTAGCTGTGACCTGAAACTGGGAAGAGAGTGGGCGAGGTGAAGGGAGTGAGGAAGGGAGTTCCAGAGCCTTGGGGCTTAGTGGCTGAAGGTATGGCTGCCGAGGGTAGAGCGGAGGATTCGGGGACATGGAGGAGGCCAGACCCGGTGGAGTGAAGTTAGCAGGTGCTGGTTTGGGGAGAGAGGAGATCCGAGAGGTAGGGGTGGTGGTGCAGAGGAGTGGAGGGACTTGAAAACAAGGGTGAGGATCTTGAAATTGATCCTCTCAGGGAATGTGCAGTCGATTCACTTTACAGTATATTCTGTAAAGTGTTTTGAGATGTCTAGAAGATGTGAAAAGCGCTATATCAAATGCAACAGTTATTATTATGAGGCAGAGGGATTGGGGTGGGAGCAGAAAAACTAAAGAAGGAATCATAAATGTGGGGTAGGCAGGATGGCTGTGGAGGGCTTTAAATAATACTGTAATAATCATAAAAGTCAGGACAAGGATTTTAGACTTGATCCTCTGAGTGATTGGAAGCCAGGCGAGCATGGGGGTGATCAGTTCATACAGCTTGGTGCAGGAGAGGACCCAAGCTGCAGAGTTCTGAATAATCTACGTCTTACAAAGGGAAGAATTGGGGAGTCTGACAAGCAGGGAATTTGCACAATTGAGCCTGGACATGATGAATGCATGAATGAGTGTCTCGACTGAAATAATGGTTTGAGATGGCATTACCGATGATGGCATTCAGGTTAGGGCAGTGTAAGACTCCAACCTCAACCAATTTCAATACGATTTCCTTCAGTGGTCCTCCATCATGCTTCACAGAATCTTTTAGTGATAAATATCCCATTTAACCACCAGATAATTGTCTCATGTTTCACTTCTAGAAAGTTTGGAACAAAGTGGTTCTTTATTGGTGCCAAATACCATTCCCTTGTTCAGTATCATCTCCACCCACAAACTTTCTATGTCCCTTTCTGAACAAGGGTCAAAGATCTCATTTCAAGGTCATTGTGATGTTAACTCTGATTAACAATGCAGTATTGTGGTCGGGGGTCTTATCTTCTCCACTCGGAAGAACAGGTTTTCCATCAGCTGGAATTTGGGTGACTGGGGATGTCATGGACTACACAGCAGAATTTTGTTTCTCTTGAGCTAATGAGAAAAACATCAAATAAGTCCCATTTACATTTTGATCCTGAACACACATACATGGAAGTCCTGACATTTCCTCGTGCTTTGCAAAGTGTAAGTGAAAGGTGTGAAATTAACCCCATCAATGCTCTGTATATTGCAAAAGATTTAACGATGGCTGACCGAACGACCGATCGACAATAAATAATAATAATTTATTATTATTAAATGTTGACTTTATAAGATCCCAGTCACAGAAATGATCCTCTCTCCCCATTGTTTGTTGATTTTGTTGTATTTATTTCTTAAATGGAACTGCTTCTAAACTGTTTTTGTATTAAACAAATCAGGCAATTTCTACCCACTGAACATTCTATTTGACAACAAAGTTGGCACTGGTTCAGGAAATGTGTTGATTGCTTTAACACTAGTTGAAAATAACTGTCTTGTGTCTGCTTTCAGGGGTTTTGAAATCTTCACAGAAGCTGTCTGTCACGCTGTCACAGTAAAGTCTTCGCGGTTGCAAATCCTCACTGCACTCGAATGGACTTGAATTGGTTCAAGCATTAAAAACGAACTAACTTTTATGATAAAATAATTCTTACATCTGCTAAAGTTCCTTTCACATCAGGAGGATGTCTTAAAATGCTTCACAGGATGTAGGTGCATTTTGTAGGTGAACACAGTAGCCATTTTGCTCACAGCAATGGCCTACAAAGAACAAAATGAAATTTGTTTAGCGTGTTGAATGTCACGAGAATGTCCCAAATTACTAGCAGCTATGAAACAAATGGAATTTTATATTTTGCCATTTTATATGGCGGATTGTTGACCAGAAAACCTTGAGAAACTTCTTTCTCTTTAAAGATATGCTAGTGTAAGATTTTACAGGTTAACCTTCAACCACAAAATATAGTCAATTCAAGTTGAAATATAATAATAATAATATTAATAAACTGTAAAGTGAATTGACTATATTTTTGGGTGAAACTTTTGATTTATTAAATTAACCTGTAAATTTATTCTGTGAAGTGCTTTGAGATGTCTCAAAGACATACATCAAACAAAAGGATTAGTATTATAACAACTCGGAGCTAGATAATGAAACTCATCTTAATTTCAGGGATAATAGCTAGTGCAAAGATGCCAATTATGTCAAAAATCACACATGGGATGTCTCCAAACACAATTTTTTTCTACCCAACAGTGGAAAATTCCACTAAACAACTCACATAGATTCATAGAACAAGTTACTAAAGAACAAGCTAGAACAAGTTACTAAAGGCAAGTTAAAACACAAAACAGCTTATTTCAATTTGATCCAGCATCAAACTGCTTTATAATAATACTGTACTTGCTTTTGATATAGTGATTTTCACCACTTCTAGACGTCTCAAAGCACTTCACAGAATATACGGTAAAGTGAATTGACTGTATATTTGTGGGTGGCAGCCAATTGTGCACAGCAGTGTCCCAAAAACAGTCATGGATTGAAATGACCAATTTATTATCACTGTTTTTGAGGGATTATTATTAGGTGTGTGGAGTAAGGAAACTTGCCCAAGGTTTCACCCTACCGGGATTCAAACACAGGTCTCACGCTTTTAAGGCGAGTCCTCTAACCACTGAGCTACAGGAATCGTCCTCATTTGCTTTGTAAATGATTCAAGTGTCCTGGCCTCAATCATCCTTCCCAGCAACTAGCTGCAGTTATTACTAAAAATTATTAGAAAAAAATGTTTAATGAGATCAGCAAATGGCATTTATATAGTGCCACTCACACAGGATAGCGTCCCAGAGAGTTTGAGGCTGCAGGCCACTCCTGCACCCATACATTTGCTGCCGTGTTCACTTACAAAATACAGTCAATACACCTGACAGTATATCCTACAAAGTGCTTTGAGATGTCTTCCGATGTGATCTATCTCAAATGCATGTATATATGGTAGGGTCCGGCGATATATCGATATATCGGTTATATCCAATCTAATTTTCATATCGATATGCCGATATCGGAATTTTACAAATATAGATATATCGAAAAATCAATATATCGGTATAATGCAGACTTTTTCAACTTAACTTGTTGATATCCGAATGCGCACGCACACTGGAATGCGTGTGCGCATGCGCAGGACAAAAACCCCCGCGATATCGATATATATCGATATGGGCAAACCGATATATCGATATCAGAAAATTTCCATATCGACGGACCCTAGTATGTGGCTATACCAAATGTAAGGAATAACATTATTACTATTGTTACATTCCACTAGCTTTTGCTCTACATCTGAGTATTTTTTGTTGCCATCTTGAAAAGAACCAAACAGGACGTTTTTAACCCCAAATTACCCAGCATTTAACGCACTCTTGTTCTTCATTCAGACTCAGAACAAGTAAATTAATAAACAAATAAATAATCCTTGCATTAGATATAGCGTTGTGAATGTCTTCTAGACGTCTCAAAGTACTTCACATAGTTTACTGTAAAATGAATTGTCTGTATATTTATGGGCCAACACAGCAACCAATTGCGTACAAATCCCACAAGCAGTCATGGATTGAAATGACCAATTTATTGTCGTTTTTTGAGCGATTATTATTAGGCGTGTGGAGTAAGGAAACTTGTCCAAGATTTCGCCCCACCTGGAATCAAACACAGATCTCGCACTTGTAAAGCGAATGCTTTAAGTTTAATGAAGGAGCACATCCCATTCAAACAATAACATCAGCCCATAGCCCAGTCTCCACCTTTCCCCAAGGTTGTGTTCAGGTTGATTGAGTGCAAGTCTTCTCTTTTTTCCCATGTTTGATAAAATGTGTAATATAATCATTCTTATCCTGCGCACTGTATTTAAATTAATATTTACAAACTTTTCTTCCAGAATAATGTATAGAAGAGAAAGAAAATATGTACTTTTTCTACAGAGCTTTTGTCAAGCAAGATAACATCACAGCCCTGGCTAAACAGTAATACGAATCTCAGGGCTGCTACAAGAATTACAAAAATACAAAGATTATCTTTGAAATTACTGTCTGGCAAGCTTCCCACTGCTTTGTCCAACTAGAACTACTTTGGCGATGGGGTTTAACATGAGCCAAGTGTTCCAGTTATGTGAATTCCAGATTTAAGTTCTCACATGAACAAGCAATCCTGCAGTTTAACACAATGTCTTCTGTAGACAATGACACTTAAAATGGAGAGAACAAAATGTTTGTACTCAAGGCTGAGAAACAAAGTGCATTCTGTCTGTAAAACGTTCCGTACACGAAAACCTAGAAACAAGTCAAAGTTGTTCTTTTTTTGCTTGTTGTAACAATTGTTACAGATTTTAAAATTAATATCTCAATTCTTTACACAATAAGACTCTCCGGGAAAGAAACTTCCTGTCAGTGGTGAAACAAGCTACAGTACTCGGAACTCGGCTGCAATGAGTGTGTACCACACCACATCCACAATTGTTGGTTAGCAGAGGTCCTGTGGGCTTTCATAGAATCATAGAATGTTAGGGCACAGAAGGAGGCCATTCGGCCCATCGAGTCTGTGCCGGCTCTTTGACCGAGCAAGTCACTTTCATTAACCCCAATCACCAGCTTTCTCCCTATAACCCTGCAAACCCGTCTTCCCCAGATACCTATCTAGTTCTCTCTTAAAAGCTGCTATCGAATCGGACCTCATTACCCTTTCAGGCAGATCATTCCAAATTCGAACAACTCACTGAGTAAAAAAATTTCTTCTAACCTCCCCTCTGCTTATTTTGGTAGATATCTTAAGACTGTGACCTACCAGCGGAAACAGCTTTTCCCTATCTAGCCTGTCGAAACCTTTCATGATCTTGAAGATCTCTATCAGGTCCCCGCGTAACCTTCTCTGCTCTAATGGGAAAAGTCCTAACTTCTCCAGCCTATCCTCATAGCTACGGTTCCCATTCCTGGTATAATTCTCATGAATCTCCTCTGCACCCTTTCCAGTGCCTTAATGTCCTTCCTGATGTAAGGTGCCCAGAACTGGACGCAGTACTCCAGCTGAAGCCTAACCAGTGTTTTGTATAGATTAACCATAATCTCCCTACTCTTATACTCTATGCCCCTACTAATAAAGCTCAGTACACCAAACGGCTTTATTTTACTCTGAAATATATCTCTACATAGATCAAGATACTCAATGACGAGTCAGGATTGGGTTCTAGAAAAAGATGAATGTTTTTGGGGTGCTCTAACGTTAACCTTAAATTCCAAATTCTGCAGCACTTTGAAACGTAACCCCAATACAATTAGCACCAAGGGAATCAAGTAATGTACAATAATAAATAGGGTCATTTCAATCCACAACTGTTTGTGGGACACTACTGTGTGAAATTCGCTGCTTGCATTTTGCCCACAAATACACATTCAGTTCAGTTTACAGTATATTCCATGAAGCACTTTACAAGGTGGATTCCAGGCACTGGATGTACAAACTCATGTTCATGAACTCACACTCCAGTTAACACCTTCTACCTTCTATCATGGACAACTGCCTTCAGTGTGGTGAGAGGACTGCAGCTGGTGACATGTCAGTCACCTTGATGTTCGAGTCCGTCCAATCCCGGTGTCCTTTGCAGACAATCCCCCAAATAAAATTGGTTGTTCACTTCACGGCTTTTTTGTGAAATTTTATAATAATAATCCTTGCATTTGATATAGCGTCTTATCACGTCTTCTAGACATCTCAAAACACTTCACAGAATATATTGTAAAGTGAATTGACTGTATATTTATTGACCGTGAATAAAAATCTATTTTACTATAACCAGTCTGTGCCAGAATACATCTTCGGATAGACACGCTGGCGTGTCTATCCAAGCCCAGGAAAGTGGAGGATTGTTATCATCAGGGTACAGATACACAGCAAAACCACGTCACAGGACTTCAGCTGGGAAACCATTGCAGAGAAACAGAAAAGATTGGAAAATAGAAACATTCAACGTCAGGCACTGCTCGGACAGGGAAAGTGTAACTAAACACACATGAAGTTCTCTAAATGTGGATTCAGATAGATTAGGAATTAGGTCACAATTTCCATAATCATTGCACGAAGGGAATTTACAGCCAGGAAATAGCATTTGCATTCGATGAAATTCAGCTGCATTTGAATCCTGGTTTCAGAGGTAGCAGAGGAGTGAACAAACTCTGACACTTGACAATCTCCTCGGAATTAGCTTTTCCACATCCGTGTGTCATTCTCGTACAGCTGCTACAACTTATCTATGTCCTATTATTTTTTCTCCGTAGTGTTTTCCAACTCGGGAGTCCCCTGACTTGCTTCCAGCCCAGAGTATCTCTAGGACTGTATCTTTCCCATCCACACCACCCCCAGCTCCCACCCTCAGCTCAGGTTACCAAGAAAGAAATGCCAAGCTGCCTTGAAATGTCCTCTCGACAGGAAGGGCTCTAATGTAAATTTGTATAAATTGTTCATGTATGTGAAATAAGATGCATCTTCCAGTTTGTGAAATAGAGTCTGACTTCTGCATATCAAGCAGACATTGAGGTGGAAACAGCTGCCATTTTTCTCAGATCCTAACGTGGAGTGGGTGGGAGGGAGAAAGAGAGAAATTTTACCAAATTGGGATTTGCAGGCCACAAGTGCCACAAATCAGCAGTTTCAATGAATTTTAGGAATTCCTTTTGACAATTGAATGCAAGTTGTACTTTCCTACCAACCCAACACTGCTGATGCCCACGATTTCCTTGACACAGACCTTCAGTTCAAACTCATCTGCTTTGTGAGAACTTCTCGCATATTAGCAGAGCTTCCCTTTGCCACCTCATGCCGTCACATTGTTGTCACGTTCCTAGGAAGCCCAGCAATTCCTGTGCTGGTCTTCAGCATTGCAAGCTGCCAAGCCAATGTTCTGCCCACAACATGCCCCCTTAATGCAGGAAGATAAACCCAAGTAGTGCAACCATTATGATTGTCAGTAATCAAATCCTCTCCAAACCCATGTTCTCCACTGCCACTCTTATTAATGATAATTGTTATATTTGGTATAGCACCTTTCATGTCAGGAGATTTCCCTTCCCTATACGAATAGTTTTCGTTTTATAATATAGCTAGTAATATTATTGTATATTATAGTAATAATCTTTGCATTTGATATAGCATTTTATCACATCTAAAGCACTTCAAAGAATGTAAAGTGAATTGATTGTATATTTTGTGGGTGAAACAATTATTGATTTTTATGTTTTTGAAGGAATTATTACCTCCGGAAAAGTTATCCGCCAATCGACTAACAACTGGGTTCCTACTTACAGCTAGGTAAATGGAAGCTTCTGAAGTGAGGAAACTTGCCCAACATTTCAAGCTATCGGGAATCGAGCGCAGGTCTCTTGCTTGCGAGGCAAGTGCTCTGACCATTGACCTCCAGGACTACATATTTGCTCACTACCATAACTTCAGAGCCATCTAATCGCCAACTTTTATGATATCCTTCACTGCACTGATAACAAAATCTCCATTCAAACCGCTACACAAGCTGTTTGCCTGCTGCCCAGTTCAAATTTCAGGAAGGAACTACATGTTCCATACTGCAACATCCTCGTAACAGGTGGACGTCCAAAACCATGTTCCAAAGAAATCAGAGTGAGGTTCTCAGTTCCTCCAAAAAAGCTTCCAAAGATTGAACAATCGTATCATATTCACACATCTCATTTCAATTTAATCCACCTCACACCGCACACCAAGAAGGAGGTCCAGAGTTCTCTTGTTCAAGATACCGCTTTAATATAGATGTGGCGAGGTGTGCGCAGTGGTTATACAAAATACAAAAGGAACAGGTCACTAGAAAATAAAAGCAGCAAAAAATGCAGGGAGCTCATGGAACTGAGCCCATCCTTCCCTCTTCCACATTTCTGGGTCTTCAAGCTTCTTTCTCATAGGTTCTTGTGCAGACCACATCTCCCAAGGTGCACGTCTGAAATTAAGAAACAAAAGACAAAGGGTAAGAATAAACTGGGCGTGTGCCACTACTCTTGCAAAAAAAAATACATTAAACTGGAAAGCCATTGTATGCACTCTGCTACATTAAGGACAAAGATGATCTCAATATTTGTTGCACCAAAGAGTTCAGACAAACTAGTTTTACATGGCACTCAGTATCCCGTGATATAACCACTGTAGAGCGTCTTACCAGCATGAGTTTGCCATCTTTCAGTTCTCTGACAAGAGTCGTCTCTTTATCATCCCATTTCTGCACTTGGACCATTTTGTTATCATCCATGGTGATTGTCGTCTGTTGGGAATTTATAGAAAAATATATTTTTTAAACTCAACAACAGAACTGATGCTCTTCTGCTCGCCAACAATAATGCTTCCTCTCAACACCTTGACCATATCGACCACATCGGTCATTCATGCTAGGTCACTGAGACAGTGCGAAGCCTTCGCTTTTTTCCCACCTCCATTCTTAAATCTCCTTTAAACCATGTGGTTCTGACCAAGTCTACTTCCTTGTATCTCAGTGACATTGTCCGCCTCTTCATGACAAACACAGCTGCAATCACCATCCCACACTTAGTCTCAACATTTTCCAACACCCCGCTCACCAGCTTACACAGATCCAGACATCCACAACAATGCACATTCTGCAAGCCCACCTGTACCCAGCTCTACTGGCTGCCCATCCCCAAGCAAATTAGATTTCAAGATCCCTGCCTTTACCTTTAAATGTCTCACCGACCTTGACCCGTCATAACTATGATTTCCTGCAACCCCACCCACCCTCAGTTGTTCTGCCAATTCTGACCAGTTTCATTATCTTCCCACACCCCACAACCCATCACCCACTCTGGTGAGAAGGGAAGGTGATTATAGGGAAAGCTGAAGAGAAAGGTCTTCAAGTGTGAAGCTAGGGAATCAGATGGAGGGATTGAGGAAGTGAGTTACATAGTTTGAAGGCATAGTAACTGAAGATACAGCCCTTGATGGTGAGTGGAGGGGATGAGGGACAAGCAGAAAGCCAGAGCCAGCTGAGCAAAGATGGTGGGTAGTAGACTGCAATGATAGCAGATTGAAGAAATAGGGAGGAGCCAGGGCATAACGTGATTTGTAAATGAATGTGAGGATTGTGGAATCAATCCATTTTATAATAATAATATAATAATCCTTGCGTTCATGCGTTTTTCACATCTTCTAGACCAGTGGTTCTCAACCTTGTTCAGGAATGTACCCCTTGTTAATTTTCAACATTATCGTGTACTCCCACCCAACCACATATACACACACACCACTCCCCTCACTCCACTTGCATTTTATGACCAAGCTTTTCTTCTATAACAAAATAACTAGCAAATACAAAACGAGGGGAATAACAATTAAATATACAATTTGGAAGCTATAAAACGCTAAATAAGAGAGCTAAATAAATCAATGTACCACCAACTGTACCCCCTGGAAGTAATTTTGTACCTGGGGTACATGTAACACTGGTTGAGAACCGCTGTTCTAGACGTCTCAAAGAGTTTCACAGAATTTACTACAAAGTGAATTGATTGTATATTTGTGGGCAAAACGCAGCAGACAATTGCGTACAGCAGTGTCCCACAAACAATCGTGGATAGAAATGATCGATTTTACTATTGTGTTTTTTGGGGGGGATTATTATTATATTTAATGGCAGAATTACCACTCATTCAGGCCTTGATGTCTGACAGAACATCAGCAGACCTGGAGTCACAGCTGGAGGAGAAGTAGATTTGTATGTCATCCTTGCACATGTGGAAGTTAACCCTGTGTTTGTCAGCCTAGGAAATTATTGCAGAGGATTTGAGAGATAGAGAGTGTGGCAAGAGGAATGGGAGGTAAACAATAATATAATAATACAGTAAAAGCCCGTTTATCCGGCACCCTCGGGACCAGGCCAATGCCAGTTAAAGCGCATGCTGGATATTCGGCCGAAAATACACAAAAAAATATTTTTTTAAATAAAAAAACATCTTAATAATCGACTAAATAATGACAGAATATTGAATGGATACTTACCAATAAAACAATAAATATCAATTACAGTCTATAAACACAGCACACAATCTCATTCCCTCTCTCTCACACAGTCAGTCTGGCATCTCAATGGCTCCAAACCCATCCCCCCTCCACTGCTCTCATTTTCCATCTAAATTAATCAACTCTCTCTCTCCCCCACCTCTCTCTCCACCTCCTACTCCTCTCTCTTTTTCTCTCCCCCACTTCCCTCTCTTTCTCCCCCGACCCTCTTTCCCTCTCTCCCCCCCCCCCCACCCTCTCTCTCTCCCTGCCTCTCTCTCAATCCAGGAAGTGCACTACGGCAGCATTCAAGAGGTAATCATCGTGTACTCTGTGAGGGAAAAAAACGGCAGCATCAACTTCAGGTACTACTGGCAGCATTCCAAAATACTGATACTGATACATTGTGCCGGATAAGATCCGGTTAATCGAATGGGGACCTTTTTTTTTGAGGTGCTGGTTATACGGAAGTTACGGTGGATCGGGTCACAGATAAACAGGCTTTTACTGTACTTGAGTTTCATATAGCACTTTATCACGATTTAGAAAATGAATGGACTATATTTTGGGGGCGAAATGTGCCCCCCAAAACATCCTGAACAAATATTCGTGGACTGAGTGACCAAATTATTATTTTAATTAAAAAAAAATTTTGAAGGAATTTATTACCCCTAGAAAAGCAATCTGCCAATCAACTAACAACTGGGTTCCTACTTTCTGCTAGGTGAACATAGGTGTGTGGAGTAAGCAAACTTTCCCAATGTTTTGCCCTGTCGGGGAATCGCTTGCGAGGAGAGTGCTCCAACCACTACATTCCAGGATTCAGGAAAGGACCCTTGTAATGGTGGTAACCCTTTTACCATGGTACATTATTTTTTACAAGGGGAGGGAGATCCCAAATACTTAGCTTGATGTGATTGTTGATGGACTCACCTTGGTTTCTCTGCCATCTGCTGTCTTCTCAGTAAACTCCTCGCCAGGGTTGAAGTTGATTTCCGTACATTTGATGCTGCTTTCAGTCTTCAGGGTGACAGTGCCCCCACTTATATTGATGATAGTTGTGGGTCTGGCCACTTTCCCCAAACTCCTTAAGGCAAATGACACTCCTAAGAGAAGGAAGGGGTGGAAAGATTGGAACTCTTGAATTAATTGGCAATAGAGACAATTGAACTTCAATTTACATCAAATGCGAAACAAATAATAACAACAATTTGCACTTATAAAGCGCCCTCCATTACCTGGAAGTGTCTTAACAGTGCCGGAGCCTGACTCTGAGCCTGGGGAAGGGGGGATTGGAGGGAGGCGGGCGTAAGCATGGTCAAAGAGGAACAACATTACACTTGTAGTGTGTCCTTCATGACAAGAGGACATCCCAAGGTGTTGGACAATCATTGTTTCAGATCCGAGTTGGAGACGGGGAGGGAAAGCGGGGGGGATTTGGGGTGACAAGGGGATTGTCGAAAAGGAACATCTTGAGGCAGGACTTGAAGGAGGCCAGGGACGGGTACGAGGCTGAGGGACTGCGGGATGGAGTTGCAGAGTTGGGGGCAGAGTGGCTAAAGGCTCGCCCAACAAAGGTGGGCCGGGGTGGGTCGGGGGACGTGGAGCAGGCCGGTGCCTGCTGAGGGTAGGGGGCAGGATAAACATGGCCAAGACAGAAGCCATACTTCTTGACTCCCATCAACATCTTCACTCCTGTGGTTCCAAACTCCTCAACTTTCCTGGTCTCTCCCTCAGACTCAACAAACCAGTGCACAATGGTAGGGGATTAGGAGGTCACAGAGCTGGGGGTGATGGGGCAAGGCCATGCAGTGTTTTGAATGTGAGGACCAGGATCTTGAATTGGATCCTCTGGGTAAAGAGGAAGATTATTAGGTGGGACTTGAAAACAGAGAGAGGGAGAGAGAGTAAAGGAGAGGGATTGAGTGAGAGTATTCCAGAGCTTGGGGGCATACTGGCGCAACCTCAGATGGTTGAGCAAAGGGTATGAGGGACGAGCAAGATACTGGTGCCAGCTGAGCAGAGACTCAGGGTGCTGAATTAGAAAGTGAGGAGGTCGGAGAGGTATGCAGGTGCCAGAGAGTGAAGGGAGGGCGTGAGAATCTTGAAGTCGATTCCATGATGGGAGCCAGTGGAGCCTGGCCAGCTCTGGTGAGATGTAGATATGGAGTTTCGTCTGGGTTAGTATGCGCATGGCAGAGTTCTGATTGAGCTGGATCTTTTTAATGGTGGAGCTGTGGAGACCAGCAAGGAGTAAGATACAGTCGGAGTCGGGCCATGTGGCATAGGTCAAAGAAAGGATCCTGGTCAGGAACCGGATGTGGTAGAGGAGGGACAGCTGGGTATCCAACCAGATGCCTAGATTGTGCACTGGTTTGTTGAGTCTGAGGGAGAGACCAGGAAAGTTGAGGAGTTTGGAACCACAGGAGTGAAGATGTTGATGGGAGTCAAGGAGTATGGCTTCTGTCTTGGTCATGTTTAACCACAAGAACTTAGCATTCATCCAGGCCTTGATGTTTGCCAGTCAAATTGATAGAACATCGGTGGATGACTTGCTACTGGAGGAGACAAAGTAGATTTGTGTGTCATCCGCATACATGTGGAAGTTTACCGAGTGACTGCAGATGCCATCATCCAGAGGGAGCATATAAACAAAGAAAAGAAGAGGGCCAAGCCCTAGTGTACCCCACGGGTGACTGTGTAGGGATGGGAGGAGAAATAATTTGTTGAGATAAAATGGAGGTCACGTAGGACTCAAACTATGCAAGTGCGGTCCCAAGTAGGTAGATAAGGGAGGAGAGGAGATCAAAGAGGATGGCGTGGTCGACTGTGTAGAACGCAGCAGAGAGATCCAGGAGGCCTAGGAGGCAGAGAGAGCACTGGTCACAGATAGAGAGAATGTCGTTTGTGACTTTGACAAGTGTCATCTCTGTGCTGTGTGCAGGAAGAAAAATCAGACTGCAGGGGCTCAAGGAGGGAGAGGTGTTCACCGAAGTTGATGCAACAATGCATTCCAGGACTTTGACAAGGAAGGGTAGGTTGGAGATGGGATAGTAGTAGGAGAGATTAGCGGGGTGGGGGCGTGGGTTTTTCGAGGAGGGATATGATGATAGCAGTTTTCAGAGGGTGTGGATCAGAGCCTGAGGAGAGAGACTGGTTGACTGTGTCGGCCAGCAGTGGGGAGAGAAGTCAGATTTGACTGATCAGCAGCTGGTGGGGAGAGGGGTCGAAGCAGGAGGTGGTGATTGTGATTGAGAGTGGAGGGAGAAATAGGGCAAAGGAGTGTAATGAGGGGGGGAGTGACAGGAGCCGTGTTAGAGGGAGAAGGAATGTGGAAGGTTGGGGGGGACTGGAAGGGGACGTGGGATGGGACGGATGGGGTAGAAGGGGGTTGTGGGACAGGGGAAAGGATGATGCAGCCAAGCAGATGGTTTTGATACTTGAGGCGATGAAGTCTAGGACTTCTTCACACCTGAAGTCTGACGTGAGGATAGAGGGAGCTTGAGAGGGTCCACGGAGGAGGTGATGGATGGGGGAAACACAACGTCTTTGTATTATTGTTTGCGACCAAGGTGAATTTGGAATAAAAAATCACTTTGGGCCTGTGAAAGAGAGAGGTGGTAGGTGCTGAGGTTCTCGAACCACAGCTGGTGGTGAATTATAAGTCCGGATTTCTGCCAACTGAGCTTGAGCGCCCAGGTTTGTATTTTGAATGAGCTGAGATGACTGCTGTACCAGGGGGCAGATAGGTTCCCAAATTTCAGGGGGCCCTGGGAATTGAAGGTACTGGAGGGACAGTCATTCAGCAGCTTGATTGCTGCATCAGAATCACTGTGGGTGGAGGGCCAGAGGGAGAGGAGGTCCGAGGAGGAGAGAGCATTTGTGAGGGCTCATGTTGAAGCATTGTCCAGGGGCAAAAAACAAAAGGTGGAGGGCTTGGAAGAGAGGAGGGGCATGCGGGAGGTGAGGGAGATGAGGAAGTGGTCCGAGATGGACTTCTCCGTGATAGACAGGTTGGAAATGTTAAGGCCGTGTGTGTTGACAAGGTCAAGGGAGTGGCCCCGGATGTGGGTTGACGTGGAGGGAGGAAGGGAAGGCAGTGAAATTCAAAGAGGTGGTACAAGGGGAGTTTAGGTGGAGGTTGAAATCAGCAGGTGTTCCGTGCCGAGATTGACAGGAGTGAGGAGATGTCAGTGGGAAAGGAGCCAGGAGGTTTGGGTGGGGCAGTAAATTAGGAGGATTTTGAAGTAGAGCAGGGATGGAAGACAACAACAACAACAAAGTTACAATTGTATAACGCCTTTCACGTCAGGAGGATGTCCCAAGGCGCTGGACAGTCATTGTTTCAGACCTGAGCTGGAGGCGGGACTTGAAAGAGGCCAGGGAGGGGGCAAGGCGGAGGGACTGTGGGATGGAGTTCCAGAGGTTGGGGGCAAAGTGGCTGAAGGTTCACCCGCCAGAGCCTGCTGAGTGGAGGGGGCGGGCAGGGGGTTAGGAGGTCATGGATGTAAAATAAATAGCAGGATAGAACAAGGGAAACTTGGCCCGTTGCGGTGGTGAACCGAGTCACTAGGTTGGGAGGCTTGAACAAGGGGACAAGGTCACTGGGGGAAGAGACAGGTTTCTGAAAGCCCCCAAATAGCACTGTGCTCATCCAGGATGAGGTCATGGAGAGTCAAGGCTTTATTGGAGAGGAAGCAGACATTTTGAGGGAGGGGGAAGGTGTGTTTATCTTTTGGAGACACTTGGTGCGGGGGGAGTGAGCGCTGGACAGTTCAGGTGGCTGCTCTGGGACAACCAGCGCCAGGAGCCTTGATGGGCCATGGAGAAGATGCCCAGGCTGGAGCAGAGGGAGGTAATGATGGGATTCAGGAGAGAGAGAGAGAGAAGGCGAGGAGGTGCGGTGGGAGAGGAGAGTGGGGTTAGCGGGATGTGGGAGCAGGAACATTTTCAGGTGGAGTGGCTCAGATCACTAGAATCCTTCTATTTGATATGCTGCCTTATCACGTCGTTGAGACATCTCAAAGCACTTCATTGAAACACAATGCGAAGAATTTGCATTTGCAACACAAGGAACAATGAATTTACTGTATATTTTGTGAGCAAAAACCAGATGCCAATTGCGCCCAGCAGGGTTCCACAAACAAATAAGACTTTAAAAAGATTATTTTGAACAATTTCAAATTATTGCAATTAAGAAAAAATTAAAATGCTGCCACTCGAATGAATAAATTAGCGAATATGATGAATACATCGTTCGCTGTTTCTTGATTTGCACCGATAATTAAGACACAGTTTTATTACCTGGAAAATACATCTTAAAAGACTCCCACCACAGGAGTTTCTGCTTCCAATTAAAACAATATATTGCGATCGAAACATTATAACATGTGCCCCAAGGCGCCAGAAATGGCAGAGAGAAACAATACAGGTCTGTGCACAAACTCCAGTTGTGTTTTTCCCAATACCTTCCCGAAAGGCAAACGGAACTGATCGCTCCTGGGCACTGAAGCAGCAGATTTCACGTTAAAAGACTTTAGAGCAGAGCGACTGCACAGGACAGGGCACAACAGAGCACAGGCAGCACTCAACAATAATAATAACAATCCTTGCATTTGATATAGCGCTTTTCACGTCTTATCGACGTCCCAAAGCGCTTCACAGAATACACTGTAAAGTGAATTGACTGTATATATTTGTGGGCGAATCGCGGCAGCCAATAGCGCACAGCAGCGTCCCACACACAGCCGTGGATTGAAATGACCAATTTTATTATTGTGGTGTTTTTTTGAGGGATTATTATTAGGCGTGTGGAGTAGGGAAACTTGCCCAAGGTTTCGCCCTGACCTGCCTGGATTAGCACAGAGGTCTCCGCAGCTTGCAAGACAAAGTGCTCTCACCACTGAGCCACAGGAGCTCCACACACACAACACAGGCAGGCAGCGCACAGGACAGCACAGAGACAGGACAGCACAGAGACAGGACAGCACAGAGACATGGCTGCACAGAGACAGGACAGCACAGGGACAGCACAGAGACAGGGCTGCACAGAGACAGGGCTGCACAGAGACAGGGCAGCACAGAGACAGGGCTGCACAGAGACAGGGCTGCACAGAGACAGGGCTGCACAGAGACAGGGCTGCACAGAGACAGGGCTGCACAGAGACAGGGCTGCACAGAGACAGGACAGCACAGAGACAGGGCTGCACAGAGACAGGGCTGCACAGAGACAGGGCTGCACAGAGACAGGACAGCACAGAGACAGGGCTGCACAGAGACAGGACAGCACAGAGACAGGGCTGCACAGAGACAGGGCTGCACAGAGACAGGGCTGCACAGAGACAGGGCTGCACAGAGACAGGACAGCACAGGGACAGGACAGCACAGAGACAGGACAGCACAGAGACAGGGCTGCACAGAGACAGGGCTGCACAGAGACAGGGCTGCACAGAGACAGGGCTGCACAGAGATAGACAAACACACAGGTTTTCGGGAGAGAAGCAACAGCGACGTGAAGGTTAAAGGAGTTTCTCACCCAGAGCCTTCATGTAGTCGTCGAAATTCTCACTCTTCATTAGTTTCCACTTCCCCACGAAGCTCTCGGCCATGGCGGGCAGCTCAGTGACAGCTCGGGGTGTAGAGCAGTGACAGCTCGGGGTGTAGAGCAGTGACAGCTCGGGGTGTAGAGCAGTGGCAGCTCGGGGTGTAGAGCAGTGACAGCTCGGGGTGTAGAGCAGTGGCAGCTCGGGGTGTAGAGCAGTGACAGCTCGGGGTGTAGAGCAGTGACAGCTCGGGGTGTAGAGCAGTGACAGCTCGGGGTGTAGAGCAGTGACAGCTCGGGGTGTAGAGCAGTGACAGCTCGGGGTGTAGAGCAGTGGCAGCTCGGGGTGTAGAGCAGTGACAGCTCGGGGTGTAGAGCAGTGACAGCTCGGGGTGTAGAGCAGTGGCAGCTCGGGGTGTAGAGCAGTGACAGCTCGGGGTGTAGAGCAGTGACAGCTCGGGGTGTAGAGCAGTGGCAGCTCGGGGTGTAGAGCAGTGGCAGCTCGGGGTGTAGAGCAGTGACAGCTCGGGGTGTAGAGCAGTGACAGCTCGGGGTGTAGAGCAGTGGCAGCTCGGGGTGTAGAGCAGTGACAGCTCGGGGTGTAGAGCAGTGACAGCTCGGGGTGTAGAGCAGTGACAGCTCGGGGTGTAGAGCAGTGACAGCTCGGGGTGTAGAGCAGTGACAGCTCGGGGTGTAGAGCAGTGGCAGCTCGGGGTGTAGAGCAGTGACAGCTCGGGGTGTAGAGCAGTGACAGCTCGGGGTGTAGAGCAGTGACACCTGCGGCTTCTCCTCCACGCGCGGCTCCGGCTCCGCTGGTTTTTGAAGCTTCTCCCCGGCATCACGTGTGGGCGTCACCGGCCAATAGCGTCTGACAACGTCACGCCAGACAAGCATTGATCACACATCCACTGGGGGGGGGGGGGCATTGCTGACTGTGGGGGGGGGGGCAGTGCTGACTGTGGGGGGGGGGGCAGTGCTGACTGTGTGGGGGGGGGGCAGTGCTGGCTGTGGGGGGGGGGGGCATTGCTGACTGTGGGGGGGGGGGCAGTGCTGACTGTGTGGGGGGGGGGGCATTGCTGACTGTGGGGGGGGGGGGCATTGCTGACTGTGGGGGGGGGGGCATTGCTGACTGTGAGGGGGGGGCATTGCTGACTGTGGGGGGGGGGGGCATTGCTGACTGTGGGGGGGGGCATTGCTGACTGTGGGGGGGGGGGGCATTGCTGGCTGTGGGGGGGGGGGGGCAGTGCTGACTGTGGGGGGGGGGGAGGCATTGCTGACTGTGTGGGGGGGTGGGCATTGCTGGCTGTGGAGGGGGGGGGGGCAGTGCTGGCTGGGGGGGGGGGGCATTGCTGGCTGGGGGGGGGGGCGGGGGGGCATTGCTGACTGTGGGGGGCGGGGGCATTGCTGGCAGTGGGGGGGGGGGGCATTGCTGGCTGTGGGGGGGGGGCATTGCTGACTGTGGGGGGCGGGGGCATTGCTGGCTGTGTGGGGGGTGGGGGGGGCATTGCTGACTGGGGGGGGGGGCATTGCTGGCTGTGGGGGGGGGGGGGCATTGCTGACTGTGTGGGGGGGGGGCATTGCTGGCTGTGGGGGGGGGGCATTGCTGGCTGTGGGGGGGGGGGCATTGCTGGCTGTGGTGGGGGGGGGGCATTGCTGGCTGTGTGGGGGGTGGGGGGGGGCATTGCTGGCTGTGGGGGGGGGGGCATTGCTGGCTGTGGGGGGGGGGGGGGCATTGCTGACTGTGTGTGTGGGGGGGCATTGCTGGCTGTGGGGGGGGGGGCATTGCTGGCTGTAGGGGGGGGGGGCATTGCTGACTGTGTGGGGGGGGGCATTGCTGGCTGGGGGGGGGGGGGCATTGCTGGCTGTGGGGGGGGGGGCATTGCTGAATGTGTGGGGGGGGGGGGCATTGCTGGCTGTGGGGGGGGGGGCATTGCTGGCTGTGGGGGA